>ML832554.1:88516-126622 GCA_009831015.1 Picea engelmannii
AACCCCCAGAACTGTTAATCTCCAAACACTTCCATGTCACCTTTGGTGATGTCATTACATCTTGTCACCTCGGCATTAGGAAACTTTTGAAAGTTCTTCCTTTTGTTCCCTTATGAGCCATTCTTCCAGAGTGTAAAGTCTTCGGACTTCACAACTGGCGTCACGCGTCCACTGGGACCCACAGTTTCTGTACTTGAACTAAGATATTGAATAGTCACATCACTTAACGCCTTTAAAATTGCGGGGGCAGGCATCGACAGTTTGGAGTAACCCGCCTTTCATCTCGCAATTCCTTTGACACTGACACATAACCCCCCAGTAAAACCTTGGTTTGGATTGCAAGACCACGCTACAAAATTAACTCCCATGCAATTTGGGTCCCTGTAATGCCTCCTGGTCATCGATCTTGATGTATCCTGATCAATGCCAGTGTGGGCCCGCCGACCTTTAACTATGTTATGTAACCTCAGGGCCTACATAGTACATCTACCAACATTCCAGGTGGGGGCACGTGGCAGGTATAGGAGAGGTCCACGTCGCCTCCAGGTGACATCATGATGACTCCCTACTTCGTGTCTTTGGGCTTCGAGATTTCTCACCCCAGCATACACTAATTTTCCTGAACGTCGAAATCCTGAACAATCCAATCTGTTGACATGTGTCCCTCTTGATGGAGGGTCCCGATTAACTCCGGAATTAGGAGCTTTCGAAGTTTTCTCCCTTCTTACAGCGTCATAACTTCCACCTTTGGCTTGATCCAACGGTTCTGATTCACTTTGTCCCAATCAAACGGTTGATTTCTTCTCCCCAAATCTACAGTGTAGTTCCACTTCGGGGACTTAGGGACTTCGGGCCTTCGGCCTCTTCCTCTATATAACATATAACTTCACCGAAGTCTCGAATTCTAAAGGACTTGCATATTAACCCTCCTGCATTTTTCTCCAGGTCTGACGATCAGGAATTGTCCTCCTTCTCCTGAACAGATTTCAACAACCCACTTTACTCTGTGACCCAATACCATGTCTGTCATGGTTTTATAATACCACTACACCTCCTTAGCTTCGTAACATGGCCAAGGTAACCTATTGGCACTCGGAATGCTCTTAGGTTCGAAATTTGTTCCTCTTGACACAATTTCTCTCTGAAACCTTGGTTCTAATGACCACTTATTTGGCCCATCTAGGATCAGTTCTTGACCCTTGGCTATGATACCAATTTGTAACATACCCAGCCACCCAACAGGTCGGATCAAGAATTATCTGAGCTCTGTATTTGGTGTTGGACTCTCTCTAGGAGAAAAATACTTCCCAGCAAACTTTCTCACCTGGAGAGATTTGCTCATAAGATTGACAACCTACCTCTTCAACCACGGGCCTGGAAACCCGCTTCTGCAACCACTTCAACTCAGTTTTAGCAGGGTGAGGACAAAAACAACAATAGCAATAGAAACATTCAGCTAACACATAGGTGACAAAAGCAACAGAAAATGGGTATGGAAACCGAAAAAGGAAACAACCAAACGCTAAGACACAACATGGCTCAGGTGAATAAAAATGCGTCAGGCTTCACAGGAGACACAAGGGATAACTCAAGTACCACAGAAAGATTCCAAAGGTGCATAATAGATATAGAGGCTGATGATGGAGGCCTAGCAAGTTAGGCGAAGGATGGAAGAATGGGAAGCGACCCCCCCCAACGAGTTGACTCTCCATCTTTAACTACATGCGCCCAGGTCGACACATGTCTTCCTAGAGTTGCATGCACTCCATTTTTCATTTGTTTATCCTTTCCCAGGAACTTAGGATAGCTAGGTTTATTTTTCCCCACTTTAATGTTTTCATTATTCAGGAATATATTATAATATTCCCTTGGTTTAAGCCCTCTAGCATAGACCTTCTTTCCTAGCCTCTCAGTCCCATCCCTTTCCCTACCTGGTGGAGCTTCGTCCCCCTTCACTCTTTCTTCATGGTCGGTCTACATGCAATGATGTATAATTTGTATTATTGATCTACATAATTACATATACAAAAATCAATCGTATTGGCCTTAGCATCCAGGATCTTCAGCCTATAACACATAAGCCTACCAACTTATCAAAACTCGGCTCACCAGCCTACAAACATCAGTACAATTCATAAATACAACTGGGGCTCATCCTTGGGGATATTGCAAGCTGACACAAAGATCTTGTCCCTGGTGAAGCCACCCGATGTTGTATGGTTGCGGGTGTGGTGTTGTCGACAATCCCAATTGTTTGACAACCTCTGCTGAGATGATGTTTTTTTGGCTTCTGTTGTCAACAATAAAATGCAGTGGGGTCCCTTCACCCACATCTTTGAATGAAAAAGGCGCTCCCCCTCTTCAGAATTTGTTGGTTCTTCTGGTTGAATTGTTGTGGTCACAACAATAGAAATGGGGTCTACGTTGATGATCTATCTTCTATCAGTATTTTCATAATCAAATTCCAAATCAGGGTTCGTCTCCTTGTATTCTATCTTGGCCACCAATGATTTTTTTGAGTGATATTCATCGGTGTTGTGCCAGGGGCTTTTGTGGAAATCACACAATTTTCTAGTTTCCTTCTTCGTCTTTTTGTGACCCTTCTTTTCCTATGGATTGGATTGGTTTTCAGGATGTTGTTTGTTAGGGACGTATTTATCATACTTTGGTTGTTACATATTTGTAGACCCGAACTCCCTTTTTTTCCGGTGCTTAAACTTCTGCTTGATTTTAACAACATATCGATAAGCATAACCAAGTGATGAGATGTCCAGAAAATCCATTTCAGTTTGGATCTATCTGTGTAGATCCCCACGATATTTCATAGCCAAATTTCGTGTAGAGTCTCTGATACCCAGCTTGGTGTGCAAGGTATGGAAGGTATTGGTGAACTCCATAACTTCTTGGCCCCTTTCTTGCTGCAGTGTGGTCCATCTCATGTACTGGTCCTCATAGTTGCTAACGGGGTAATATTGTTCCTTTACCGCATCCAAAAAAAAATCCCAAGTGGGCTCGACCCCATATATTTCAGACTCCTCTGTGGAAATTTTCTCCCAGTAAGTTTCCCACCAATGTTTGACATGAGGGAGAGCCTTAAGGAGTACGAAGGTGATATTTTCCCTGTCGGAGAAATTATGAACAGAGAAATAACTTTCTAGCAGATTTAACCATTTGTCTAAGGCATCTGCATCTATCTGTCTTTCAAATATGGGAATATAAAAATTAACTTGTACCTTGAAAGATGAGTTTCCTCCAAAGTGGTGGCTTGATGAAGACCCGATTGTTGTTATCAGCAGGCATTGAAGGATGTGGGAAAAATTCTTCATCATTTCGTGACTCTCACGTGAGAGCTTGCTCAAGCAACAGATTAATAGAATCGTCTGCCCTGTCATTTTTATTTTCTTCCTCCATGGACGGTTTATTGGGCACGCAAGAGTAGTTTTCCCCAAGAGAGACAAGCTCGAGACCCAAATTTCTATACTCGAACCTCGTCAGGAACATGCACTGAAAAATGATCAAGAGCAGCCTGCTCTGATACCACTGATCCAGATTATTTTGAACACGAAATGAGAGCAGAGATATAATAAAGCAATGTACAGAGATATCTCGGATATCCAATAATATAACATAAATGTATCAGAGATGCAACCATAAACACAAAGATACAGTAATACATAATTTTCTATTAATGAGCGAAAATGTACAAAAACTGTAAAAATACAAAGTGAAAGACTTGCTAGAATGGTGGCAGCTTATCTCTGAGAAGAGACGTGTCTGCTACTCACATTCGCAAGAAGATAATTTTATGATGAGGCTCAAAATTCCTTTTTATCATAAATAAAATCCAAAACCCTAACCCTAGAATATGAAAATCCAACAGCTTTGTGGACCCCGTTTTGGGTAGTTTGGTGTATCAACTTTCTGGGGGCGTAACTTTGGCATATGATCTTTGTTTGGGGCGCACGATAGCTCGTTGGAAATGTATCATCGAGGAGATTCATTTTGGGGGATTAATAAGAGCCTCCAACTATCATTGAGAAACTATATCCCAAAAAAACTTCATTTAGGCCCTCAAAATGGCCCTAGAAGTTAAAAATTGCTAAAAATTGTAAATTACCAAAATTTCCAAAAAATTGTTTTGAGTCAGTTGGAAAATGTGGGTGGCCACCGATATCCACCTAGATCAACCTCATTTTCTATGCTTCTCAAAGTTTCAACTAGCTCTATGTCCCTACATATATTTTATGCCCATTTAATTCAGTTTGTGCTTCTCCCATGCTGACATGGAGCCCTTTCACCTCCTCCTCATGGGTGAAAGACCCTTGAGCATATTCCATATCTATACTCCTCATATTGCACCTATTTTTTTAACCCTTAGACAAATCCCCATGTTATGTATAAAACCCCTTATTGAGCCCTAGATATTGAATTATTACATTTCTAGTGTTATGTGTGTAGGTCATCTAGAACCCTTCTTTGCACACTTTAATCATAATTGTACACCTTTGTCTCCTATATATATATGAAGGAGATCTAGTACTAGGATCATTTTATCTCATCTCATGTTGTATTTTGAAATGGATATATTGTAAGAGGAGGTTTCCCCCTTGAAGTGGACTGTAATTATTGACTTTTTATCATTTTAAAGGCATTGGATCATAACATTTGGTATTAGAGCTCATTGATCCTAGGGATTTTCTTCTCCAATCAAGTCATCTTAGTATTTTCACTATAACATTTTTTTTATGGGATGATTCAGACTGTGAAACTTAGAGGTTATTTAGATTACATATCAAGGTATATGTGGTAAACATTTCAGCTTTTGGTTCTTCATACTTTTAGAGATATTCCTTGTGGAAGATAGGGTATCTGACTAGTCCTATTAAATAGTCTCAAACAAGTTTTCTAGGTAAATCGTCATATATTCTTCAGAAAGGATACAAATTTAGTTTAGACCAATTGAATTGGAAATAGGATAGTCAGTATTATTCTTGGTACAATTTTTAGAATCAGATATCAAATATTTTGTGCATGGAACACCGTACAATTTTACTATCTTGGAAAGGCCAAAAATCAACAAGGTGTGGGGAAGTTACCCTAACTTCCACTTGGCAGATCCAATTTTGATCAGACCTATGGAATTGAAGAGAGGACATATCAGAGTACTACAAGCCGAAATTTGAAACTCATAAGAGATTAAATTTTATAATTACATCATAAGGAAGGTCGACTAGGAGGACATACTCCAAATTAAGGGATTGAAAGGTACATAACTTACAATTGGCATAATTTTTTATTGGAAGATTTGTTTCGGGTGATTCAAATTTTTCGATAAATATAGAATAGAGAAGTATTATTATTTCTATTCCATATGGGTACCAAAATATTTTAACACTAATTAAACCTCCATAAGTCTCGTCTATGACTCAAGAATAAAATGAGGACATACATAACAGGTTGTCCAAATTGGAGGAACAACTTAATTATTTTAGTGACAAGACTAATAATTTGGTAAGCCCAAAAAGAAAAATTCAAGAAATGGAAAGGAAGATGGATGTAATGGAAATAAGATGGAATAAAATAAGAATGACATTAAATAAGAAATACAAAATTTCATGAAGGAAATGCAAAATTCCATGTCTTCCATGATCTTTCAAGCTCTAGATGAGAGACTCCCTAAAGGAGATATCAAAATGCAAGAAACTCATGAAAATAAAGGTAGTATTCATGTTGAAAAAACTTCCAATAATAAGCCATTTTCAACTAGTGAATCTAACTCTAATGGTGGAGTTAATTATTGTGGGGGTCCTAAATTCAACTTTCCCAATATTGAATTAAAGAAATTTGATGGAATAGAGATATTTACCTGGGTGAACCAAATGGAGAAATATTTTAAACTACATAATATTAGGGATGATAAGAAAAGGATTCACATAGAAACTTTGAACTTTGAGATAAAACCATATCAATGGTATCAACAGATAGTGAGAAGGCAACCCCCTCTTTATCATTATACTTGGGGTTTATTTACAAGAGACTTACAAGCACAATATGGGAAAGTCTGTGAACATGACTACTTCATTCAATTGACAATAATTTAGCACTTAGGTGTTATTGAAGCTTATAATTCATAATTTCAGGTATTGGCCACAAGGGTGGATGACATAAGTGATCAACAATTGTTGGAAGCTTACATGGGTGGATTAAAACAAGACATCAAACATGAGATTTTCTTAAGACATCCTACAAATATTATGGAATCCATGCAGAATGCTCGTCATATTCAAGCAAAAAATAATGCTACCCACAAATCTACCATTGGAGCATACACAACAAGAAGATATCATTTTGGGGGTCATAAGACAAACATACCTCAACCAACAAGGTTGACACCTCAACAAATGGATGGAAGAAGAGAAAAAAGACTATGTTTCAATTGTGACAGCAAGTATAGTGGGGGGCATAAATGTGGTGACAAAAATATATTCTACATAGACTGTGAAGAGGAAGAAGATAGCATACCTCAACCAACAAGGTTGACACCTCAACAAATGGATGAAGAGAAAAAATACTATGTTTCAATTGTGATAGCAAGTACGGTAAGGGGAATGAATGCAGTGAGAATAAATTATTCTACATAGAATGTGAAGAGGAAGAAAATCAAGAATTGGAACTACCAAAAGATCCTGATCTAGAAGAAACTAATCCAACAATATATTGTCATGCATTGACTGACATTAGTACTCCACAAACCCTCAAGATGCAAGGATACATCAAGAAGAAAAATGTAACAATATTGATTGATTCTGGTAGTACTTATAATTTCATCAATTACAAATTAGAAAAATATCTCAATTTCTTTGTATATCCCACACCAAAGTTTCAAGTAATGATTGTATATGGAGGTACCATAAATTGTTCAGGGAAATGCTATAGTATTAAGCTCAACATGGGGGAGTATTATTTGGATAGACCCGTGATTTCCATCCAAATTAGGGGTGTTGATGTTGTATTAGGGGTCCAATGGTTACAATCATTAGGAATTGTGGCCTTTAATTTTCAATATATTTTCATGAAATTTTCCTCAGATGGCAAGAAAATTGAGCTTAGAGGTATCCAACGGAAACCCTACAAAGTGATAAGATCTAAAAACATGACAAAATTACTCAAAGAGTGGCACTGGGGTGTAATTGTACAATTGTACTCACTTGGTGTTCAAACACCTATATACCATACTCCATTAGATCTCCAAATAATTATCAATAATCATTCTAAGGTATTTGGTGAAATTCCTAAGATTCTTCTGCCTGTTTGAGATCATGACCATGATATTCATTTGCAACTAGGAAGTGTACCACCTAACATTATGCCTTACAGGTATCCACATGCATAGAAGAGTGATATTGAGTGCATGATCCAAGAAATGTTATAGGTTTGCATCATTCAATGTATCCAAAGTTATTTCTCTTCACCAGTGGTGTTGGCTACAAAAATGATGCTTCATGGCATATGTGTCCAGATTATAAAAAACTCAACAAAATGACCATCAAAGATAAGTTTCCCATCCCTATCATTGATGAATTATTAGATGAAATGCATGGAGAAAAATTCTTTACTAATTTGGATCTTTGTTCAGGGTGTAATCAAATATGAATAAGGTAGGAAGACATTCCTAAAACAAATTTTATAACACATGAGTTTTTGGTTATTCCATTTGGACTTACTAATGCACCTTCAACATTTCAAATCTTGATGAATTCTATTTTCAAGCCCTTCCTTAGAAAACTTTTATTAGTATTTTTTGATGAAATACTAATCTATAGAGAATCTTGGGAAGAACATGTACAACATTATGTTGACATAGTATTACAACTATTGTAAGAGCAACAAATTTATGCAAGGCCTTCCAAGTGTGCCTTTGGGGTTCAAGAAGTGGAATATTTGGGTCATATTGTATCTCATGAAGGTGTAAAATTGGACCCTAGAAAAATTAAATCTATGAAGGAATGGTCAATTCCCAAAACCTTGAAGAAACTTAGAGGATTCTTAGGATTGATAGGATATTACCACAATTTTTTCAAGAACTATGGTCAAATAGCAGCACCTCTAACAACATTATTAAATAAGGAATCATTTTCTTGGACCGAAGAAGAAACCAAATATTTTGAAAAACTTAAAGTTGCTTTGTGTACAACTCCTATCTTGGCCACATCTAACTTTACAAAAACATTTATTGTATAGTGTGATGCCTTAGGTCATGGAATTGGTGCATTTTTTATGCAAGAAGAAAGGCCCCTTTCCTTTTAAAGAAGTCAACTTAAAGGAAAAAACTTAGTCAAACCCATTCATGAAAAATAAATGTTGGCCATGCTACATATAGTTCAAAAATGGTTCATTTACCTAATAGGAAGACACCTCAAAGTAAAAATAGAAAATGATGGTTTGAAGTACTTCTTGGACCAAGGATTATCTTCAGAAGATAAATAAAAATGGGTTACAAAGATGTTGGGTTATGACTTTGAAATTATCTACAAAAGGGAAAACACAATGTTGTCACATATGCCCTTTCAAGGAAAGAAGAAGAAACATAAGGTTCCTATGTGCTATCTCTATTCTGCAATTGTATTGGGTGGAGGAAGCAAGGATAGAATGGAAGCAAGATCAACATGTATGTAAGATCATTCAACAACTACATGAGGACCCCAGTTCAATAGATAGTTTTGTATGGAAGAATTATTTTCTATGGTATCATGATCGCCTATATTTATGTAAGAATTCCCAACTCAAACAAAAGGTCCTTATAGAATTGCACACTTTTCTTATAGGGGGGCATTCAAGATTCTTAAAAACATACCACAATATCAAGAAGGATTTTTTTTGGGAAGGTCTTAAAAATGATGTTCAAAAGTTTGTGTATGAATCATTGGTCTGTCAACATAGTAAGGGAGAGACAATCAAGACTCTGGGTCTCCTACTACCATTAGCTATATTGAGTCAACATTGGGAAGAAGTTTCAATGGACTTTATTATATTTTTACCCAGATCTGAAGGAAATACTTTCATCATGGTAGTAGTGGATTGACTAAGAAAATATGTCCACTTTTTCTCTCTTTCTCATCCTTTTAAAGCAAGTACAGTAGCCACAACATTCATGGAAATAGTTCAAAGGCTACTTGGAGTCCCCAAGATTATTGTATGTGACAGAGATCCAATTTTCACAAGAAATGTTTGGACTAAATTAATTTCTTGTTTGGGTACTCAATTGGATCACATCTCATCTTATCACCCTCAATATGATGGGAAAAAATAGATGTTGAATAAATTTCTAGAAGGATATCTTCGTTGCTTTGCATCTGATAAACAGACACAATGGGTCAAGTGGTTGCCCTTGGAATAATGGTGATAAAACACATTGTCCATACTTCATAAAAAAATGTCCCCATTTCTGGCACTTTATGGATATCATCCTCCATCCATCACATCGCCCTTGAAATGGAATAAAAAGGTCCAAGCAGTGGAGGACCACATAGGGAACCAAGAAAAGGACCTCAAACTATAGAAAGACAACTTGGTTATGGCACAAAATAGGATGAAACAACAAGCAAATAAACATTGAAGTGAAAGGGAATTTGAAGTGGGGGATTGGGTATTTCTAAGGCTACAACCATACAAACAGATGTACCTCAAGCAACAAAAGAAGGAAAATAAACTAGCACCCAAATATTATGGCCCTTATAAGGTTTTGCAAAGGATCGGAAGTAGGGCTTAAAAATTGGATTTGCCTCCATCTTCACGTCTACATACAGTCTTCCATGTTTCTTTCTTAAAGAAGGTCGTCTGCAACAAGATCCTAGTCCAAACTATTTTACCAAAGATCAATGAAGAAGGAAAAATTGTACTAGATCCAGAAACAATCCTTGAAACAAGAATTAAGAAACTAAGAAATCGATCAATTACAGAGTACCTCATCAAGTGGAAGAACCTACTACTGGAAGAGGCAACATGGGAAGATGATTTATTCGTGCAGAAGCACCCATTGTTAGTCATGTGTTGAGGAAAACACTTGTTTGAAGGGGAGGGGCATGTTGAGCCCTAGAAAAATCCCCATGTTATGTATAAAACTCTTATTAAGCGCTAGATATTGAATTACTTTTCTATTGTTATATGTGTAGGTTGGATAGAACCCTTCATTGCACACTTTCTTCATAATTGTACCCCTTTGTCTCTTACATATATATATCAAGGATATCTAGTATTAGGATCATCTTATCTCATCTCATATTGTATTCTGAAGTGGATATATATATATATATATATATATATATATATATATATATATATATATATATCAAGGATATCTAGTATTAGGATCATCTTATCTCATCTCATATTATATTCTGAAGTGGATATATTGTACACGGAGGTTTCCCTCTCGAAGTGGACTGTAATTTGACTTTTATCATTTTTATGGCATTGAATCATAACATGTTTTTCTCTATCTGAAGTCTATTATGCAAAATGTGTATCCATAAAAAACAATCTGTTAGATTAAATTAAAGACAATCTAAGAATTATAAAACATTTTCCCTCATTAATCCCTCAAACATCTTCTTTCTACTTTCCTAAGAATTCTTATGCTCCAATCATAAATCTAAATGCACAAGGTGATTTTTCTCATTAACAACTTTCCAACAACTATTATTTTTCTTAATTCTATGCTTCGAGAAGAAAATTATGCCCCTTTAAATTTTTTGGGAATTTCCTTGTGATGACATCATCAGTTCTACGTGGCCTCCATGTGCACCTTCTTCATACAATTCAACTGACATCACAGATTCACTGGTATCCATGTAGACCTATTCCGCTCCTTCGGGCTAACATGTCTTGTTCTACACTATTGGACATGGGCATTTCGGCTAACGTGTCTTGTTCTACACCATCGAACACATGCCTTCAGGATTTCAAGCCCGCAACATGATCGAAAAAATTATTCAAATAATTCCCATCGGAGTGCATAACTTGCAATACTCATTGATTTCCTCAAACTTCGAAGCCCGCAACAGTGTCAATATCCCTCCATCAAACTTCGCCCATCAAGATGTTGATGTTAACACTTTTCAAGACTTTTCCAAAACCCATGACCTACAAGGCTACTAGGTTCGCATTATCATACTTTTCTCATAAGGGTGGAAAAATTGTATACACACCAACTCCGAAGCTTGCAACCCATGAAACTATCAGGATCATGCTATTGGAATTATCCATCGAAATGAAAACTTATAAAGTCATTGTTTCATCCCCAAGACCACTGTTCAAAACACTATCGGGCATTCACATTCAGTATTTTTCATTCAGAGAGGTAAATTTTCATAACCACAATTTATTCCTGAAGCCTGCATCCCGCAAAGATATTGGATTTTCCCGCTAGGGTGGCACTTTTCTTACACAAAAATTATTCCACGGTACATAGGTCGCAACTTCTTCTGAACTAGCGTTCCCCACTGTCAATCTCCAATGTATGGACAAGATAAAATATTGACACCCATTGAATGGTCAAGATTCACTCTTTTCCTTTGTTTGATCCCCCTCAAACCTTACCTTTACCATTATCAATTGTGGGTCCCACTTGTACCCAACTGCCACATGGAAATATCTAATTCGCCTACCCTTGTTGACGTATCTCCTGGCATGACATGTTAACTTAGAAAGATGGCATGACATTCCAATACACTTTACAAACATGTTCCCAATGATGGGCATCCACTTGTCAATCGGATGATGTGGCACCTATATCACCATATGATGGTGTGGAATTCTCTTCCCCATCCGTCCCTCCTGAGATAACATGCTCATAGAATAGATCATACGATGGATAATTTTTTCGACCAACAGTCTATATCTCTACAGGCTCCAAAATAAATGACCTTTGACAGAGTCCCATGACTCTAATAGATACGACAACTGATATCTTCTCAATATGACTGCCCTTATCCATTTTGGGCTCAAATATTTTCGACGATTACCTCAGTTGAACAATATCCTTCGGAAACACAATATCATCATCAATATTCCTGAACAAATTTTTTTGAAGTCTTATTTTCAAAGGATCTAATGACTAAAATCTCTTGGATCTAGTGGTCCATATTCACTTCCCAAATTACAAATCCTAAATTAGTCGGTGGGACTTCCCAAATTACAAATCCTAACAGACTTGTGGGCTCGCCTCGTCGAAATGAAATTGTGTCGTGCCTATGATTTTTTTTGCAACCTAAATTTTGAAAAACAACCAGGATTTACTCTCGATGCAATGGATAGTCCTCATCCTCTCAGGATTGCATCATTTGGTCTTCCAAATATAACTTTCTAAAACATCCTTCTGAGAGATATGATGGCTAAAAACTATTGATCTCTTAGATCGAACAGTCTAGATCTCCACAGGATTAAAATTATATGGCCGCTAGACCTGACATTCTATCACCATGGCCTATAATCCTGCCACTGAGGTCATCCATGTAACTGTCAGTGATCCCTTGTCATCATGACTCCATTGAGACCCACATCTCCATATCTGAATCTAAATTTCTCCCTTAGACTGTCAAATATTTGCACGAGTTAGTTAGCTTTGCAACCTGCTGAACAACTAGGTCTTGGGAATTTTACTAAACTTCGCCATGAAGGGGTTTGCACATACCCCTCCTGTGCACTGTATTTGTCCCATACATCTCGATTGTTGTAAACCTTGGCTCTAATACCACTATATAACACACCTATACCACCTGCCTTGGCGCATCACTGCAAAAACACTCTGACACAGCTTTGATAGACTCACATAATGCATCCAGAACCCTTTATGAGGCGCTACCATAAAATTTATGCTCTGATACCAAAATAAATAGAAATGTAGTGAAACATGCCTACAAATCATGCATATAAAAACATGTGTAAACAAAGAATATAAACTAAAACAACATTTCATAACATCATATAAAAATATTGATTCGGAGTTCTTAATGCAAAACAATTAAATATGAGAAAAAGGAATAAACATAGAGAATAACACTTACCTTTAAGTGATAATGATGCAACCAACTACAAGGGTCGAATGTTACTCCCAACCATAGATTTTCCACTCCATATCTCAGCAGTAGATCACCCCTGAGATGGGGCTATGTATCCACAAAAGAGGGTGTCCCTCACAATTGAAACACTTCCCAAGACAACTAGTCTTCCTACAATTATCCCAATACACCTAGCTCTCTTTCCCATGACCCGCACAACCCAAGGAAGGGTATCCCCCTTCACTTCTCATAGTCCCTTAGGAATTCCCTCTTCCCTCCAGGGCTGAAATGCTCTTGGTCAGACAAGAATCTCTCTATTGGGGACCCTGGGGATGTCGATTTATAGGAGAAAATATAAACACACAACTTATTGTCCTAAAAAAACTCTCTCTCTCAGTAAGAGTTCACTATGTAGTCTTGACATCCTGCTCCTTCAACTCCAATGATTCAGTGTTTTGTGATTACATCCAACTCATTGGCTTTTTTGACTTTGTAATATCTCACTGATACAAAACTTGTGGTCTTTGATACCACTCTCAAATTGCTCGATGCTTCCCCACTGGTTCCATTGCTAGACTGACTAGCTGCATGCGATGTTTTTCCATATGAATTCTTTTTTTTTTCCCTTCTTTCTTGACTCACGCTCCTCCCAATGAGGGTTGTATCGAACCCCATGCTCACAATAACTTCCTAAAGTGACTTATCACACCCACCCCTCTTACATGCATTTAATGATTCGACTTTGAAACACTCTAAAGGAACTAGAAGGTTCATAACACAAGGTAATTTCTAGAATAAGGTGGGTTGATATTAATACCCATGATCATTCCCCACTTGGACCCCTTGGACCCTTCCCCCTCTTATGGATACTTAGGACCCCATTACTCTATCTATGTCCACCTACAACGACATTATCTTTATTTATCATTATAATTTACAAAGTTCACATATTACATTTCTTGGCCCATGGCCATATATCATTGTAAATTATATACAACACTAAATTGGGGGTAAAATGGGGATGTTACAAGCCTCACCCAAGATTACTAAAAAATATATTTTTGGATTCTTCAACAAGGTAGATAATTCCCCCAACTCACCCTTTTGTTGGAGTACCCTAGGTATCTCCATCAAGGAAATCCTAGGGGAGGATTTTTTGTATTATTGGCATTGGGCAGAATGTAGGTTGTGACTATTGTTTGGTTTGAGGAAAATAATATAGAATGGATAGAACGTTAAAGGTGCATCAGGAAGAAGAGGGTTCTAATCCTTCAAAGGTAGTATGGTTGCACACTAGCCATATTCCCCAGACAGTGATCAAAGGAAGTGCTTTGATGTTTGAATATTTTCCATCCAAGTTTTCAACACTACTTCAATCATCTCTCCTCTCCATTGAAATGATGACCCCACCGATATGTGAATTTCTTCCCAAACTGAATAGGATAAAGGGAAATAGAAGAATATATGTAAACTAGTTTATTTGTCTTGTTTACAAAGGGGGCATCTACTAGGTCCCACATAATTCCTTTTCTACAGGTTCTCCCATGTGGGATCTTTGTTTAGGATAATAATAAACCATCTTGTTTTTGTTGGGCATTTTTTCTTCCAAATTATTTTTACCCACCAGGGGGGTGGGGTTTCATTATTGTCTAGTGTTAATGCCAAAGATCCATGGTTGGGAACATATCCCCCTGTTGGATTGAAATACTAGATTAGGGGGTCTTGTTGGTTCATAGGATATATCAGAGATTTTTTAAAGGTATTTAGATAGTCCAACCACTGAGGAGCATGTATTTCTTTGAAGCCTATAAACTCCTACCATCCTAACCAACAAGAAATGACAAATTGCATATCTCTTTGATGAATTTTGTGTACATAGAAGAATCCCCCTTGATTTAAACAGTAAGATAGGCTTGTTTTTGCATCCAACCAAGAGATCTTTATGGATGAGGATTTTAGCTACATTGCCTACTTTCCAAATGAGTCATTTATCAATTAGAGAGAATGAATTTATAGTATATTTCTAGACTATATAACCATTATGTGAGGACTTTTGTGGCACGTGGATCCAATCAATAATTTATTCCCTCGGGAAATATTTATCCTTTATGACCTATGGCCATAATATTGAACCATCTATAATTCCCCAAAAATTCTTGGTTGCTAGATCTTGACAAAAAAAAAAACATATTTTTAACCCCCATCCACCAAGTTTTTTTGGCACCACAATGCATTTCCAAGAAGCCAACACTAGATATTTTTTGTCCTTTGAGCCATACGACATAAATTGGTAAGATAATTGACTAATTTTTTGAAGGATACATTTTGATACCCAAGCCAAAGAAGTCCAGAAGAACGATATTGCTTCCAAAAATAATTTTATCAATACTAGCCTCCCAGCTCTGGAGAGCCAACAATTACACCAGGAGTGTAGTCATTTTCCACTTTGGCAAGAAACCAAAGCCAATCCCCTTTACTGTAGTTGTTGGTCTTTAGGTAAAACCCTAGATACTTCATACCTACTCCAATATCCCTCATATAGGTCAAGGACATGTGATATGTGTTTCTTCTCTCAATCTGATAGACCCCAAGAATACCAAGAATATTTCTCCTACATGTTTATTTGCATGTTGGTTTCTATACAGAATGATTCTAGGATTCCCTTTAAATGCTCTATGTAATATATCTTACCTTCATAAAATATAATTATATCATCAACAAAAAAAAGGTGAGATAATGAGAAATTTGCACTGATATGGATACCTTTTATACAGGGTGTTGTAACCATATTGTGGATCATTCTACTGAGGCTCTCAACCACCAACAAGATGAGAAGAGGGGAAAGAGGGAAGCATTTTTTGATGCCACATTATGCTTTGAATAAGGGGGGGGTGATGTAGATACAAATGACCCTGTCAAATTCCTTGGATAGATCCACCTTAAAGGTGATCACCCTTTGTTTTCCAATGTGGTGGATGGAGAGTATTCCCTCTTAATCTAATCTAATGGCCTATTGTATTTGTATACCATGGATAAAACCAAATTGATCAAAGGATATGTTTTCTTACAGATGGTCTTTCATCCCAAAGGAAATCAGTTCATAGATTATTTTTTATATGCTGTGTTGGATTACTAAGAGGGGGGGTGAATCAGTAATAGAGATTTTTAATCCTTTTTAACCACAGTATATAAGTTTTTTAAATTTATGATAAATTTACCAATATCATTCAAAAAGTGAAGAATAAATAAACCATGAATAATGAGCAATCATACACATACACAGTACACCAATATTTTTACGTGGAAACCCAATGTGGGAGAAAACCACGGAATTTTTTTTCTTGTATGTCTTTAAGAAGTACATTCATTGGAAGCACCAACTTACTTTGTTCTCCAGCTAGAACTGGAAGGAGGTTCCAACCTCCTGTATTTTCAAGCTACAACTTGAGGGAAGCTTTAACTCCCCAATTCTCTAACTACAACCCCCTATGTTCTTTGGATACAACCACCCATCCTTGCTCTGTCCAACTACCCTAAAAAATAAGTGCCAAATAAATGATGAAAACATTGTCAAACTGTGACTGTAAAATATGCCAATGTAAACATATACCAATCTGTGCCAACAACCTGTAACCAACCTATACCAATAACCTGTACTCAACCTATAAAAATAACCTGTACCAACATATACCAACAACCTATACCAACATATACCAACAACTTGTACCAATAATCTCTTTAATATATCATATATGATAACATAAATCTCATACCCAATATCACAAGAATATAACTCAAACTATGTGTACCTATGTCTCTCTAGTCATGTGCCATACATGTTCATACAATCATAATCATGTGTAATAAACCCTCACATGGACTAGACATCAAACCCTCACTATTATGTAGCCTCAAACTGTAACAAAAACTTCAGAAACACATATCAACCAAAATCCCTCAACAATGTACCAATAAATACAAGATATGCCTCAACACTCAAATGCACAAGATGTACCAATGATAAATACCAGACATATCATCACTTTATTTCTATAGATCTAGCTCATATAGTATGTTCCATACAACCAACATCCTCTCTAGGTAAAATTGTCAATCTCCCTTAACCATATCTCATGTAGACAACAATATCCAACTACACATAAGAATATGACATACGTTTTTGAACCTATAGATAGATTTGTTGTATCTGATCACTTTTGAACTTCATGTAGACTTTGCTCGGCCTATGCAAGTCGAAACACACCTCAACCTTTGCTTTTGGTAGTGCATCACGTGATAGACTCTACTCAACCCGCGGGGGTGCCCCATGGGATATCTACTGGGTGACCCGCGGGGATGACCCTAACTAGTTTTTTAGTGAACTTTTCACACTCCATTACTTCCACGAAACATTTTCATCACTATACCTTCGCTTCCTCAAACTTGCATAACTTCATATGTATCTATGAATACCTGCAATAAACCTTTCACAATAATATATATTCAATGTGCTCAATAGGTGCAAATAAGATACCCTTGCTCTCTTATTTATACTCTCCAAGTAGCTTCCTCTAGGGGTTATTTTCTAACGGTTTTACCCAACTTCCTTATTTTAGGGCTAACCCACTTCTAACTACCTTTTCCACTTACAACCACTTTATCCACAAATAGTAAACTCACCACTTCTAGTTGCAACTAATTTATTTTTTTATTATTTTCTTTTTGCAACAACTTAACTCATGATTAACTCCTAGTTACAACCACTTTGACATGTAAACTTCTTCTAGGAGCTTCTAGAATAAATGGACTTTGATCTTCTAGGGCATTCTAGATAACTCATGTGGGTTCTCCAACTTTACTGAGCCATATCTCGTCAACCGTGAGGAACTACATGATGTACCACATATCACCAGAAATAGCATGACATGTACTATCCATATAGAATGGTCTCACCTGTAAATTAATTGGTGTTCAATACCTTATTTCTTAACCAAACTTGGTTTCTCTAACCACAATGTTGGGGCTACCAAAATTTTCTATCGGACTAGCTTCAAGGGTTGACATCAATGACAACCAACCCAATTAATCAACAATATCTCCCTTTGTCATTGATGGAATAACTCCGATGCAACACTAAATTCATGTCGTTCATGCTCCCCCTGTGACCATTGCTCCCCCTGGAATCATGTGTATGGTCTCTCTCTCCATGCATCTGATGAATCTCTCCCCCTTTGACATCAATGGAAAAGGTAACTTCCCATTGGGGTTGATCCCCTGAACTGCCCTTTTTGGGGATGCTCCCCCTAACTAAACTGTCATCTTCATGGTGCTTCCCCATGTAAAACTAAGACATATAAGAATAACATTCAAAATTCATTGTGGAGCATAAATTATGTGAAGTTTCTGGCAAAGATACTCAAAATCTTCCCTTGGAAGTGGTTTTTAAAGATATATGCAATCTATTCTTTGGTCCCAACATACTCAACTTGAATTTTCTTCTCTACAACCTGTTCCCATAGAAAATGAAACTTGATTGGAATGTGCTTCATCATGGAGTGCATCACTAGATTCTTTGAGATATTGATGATGCTTGTGTTATCACAATATATCAGAATGGGCTCATCATACTCAACCTATGTATCTATCAATGTTTTTTTCATCCATAGAACTTGTGTACAACATGCTATTGTTGCTATATACTATGGTTCAACTGTAGACAATGATACTGATGATTGTTTCTTTCTTAGCCAAGATACAAAACAGTCTCCCAAGTATAACGTTGCTCCACTTGTACTTCTTTGGTCATCAATGCAAACTGCCAAATCTACATCTGTGTAGGAAATAAGTGATAGATCCTTTCCTTTTGGATACCATAATCCAAACTCTTTTGTACCCTTGAAATATTTGAATACCCTCTTTATTGCTAGAACATGTGATTCATTTGGTGTTTCTTGAAATTGTGTCGTTTGTCCAACTTTCTGCATTACGTATGGTCTGGATGTTGTCACATAAAGTAAGATGTCAATCATTGACCTGTACTGCCTCTAATCTGTAGACTTTGAATCATCAACATCACTTAACTTAATTTTGGTATGCATGGGAGTATTGATTGGTTTGCAGTCTTCCATTATGAACCTCTTTATCATTTCTTTTATATACTTGGTTTGAGATATAAACATGCCTTGGTTTCTTTGACATATCAGAAGAACCAAAAAGAAGGATAATTCTCCAAGTAATGATATTTCGAACTCATTTTGCATATCCTTTGCAAATTTTTGGCTCATCCTGTCATGATCACTTCCAAAGATAATGTTAACTTCAATTAACAAAATACTATCTTGATTTACCTTGATGTAGAGGTTGTTGTTTTCATTCCCTTTCCCAAACCCTTGCTGATGTAAGTATATGTCCAATCTAGAATACCATGCTCTGGAGACATGTTTCAAACCATTCAAGGCCTTCTTCAACCTACAAACATAGTTTTCATTCTCTGACAATTGAAATCCTTCTGGTTGCTCAATGTAGACTTCTTCCTCTAGATCCCCATTTAGCAAGGATGATTTCACGTCCATCTAATACACTTTAATATTCTTGGAGCATGCATAGGCGAGGATCAATCTGATTGCTTCCAATATGGAAACTGGGGAAAATGTCTCTTCAAATTCTATAACTTCAACCTGAGTGTATCCTTTACATACCAATATAGATTTGTTCATGGTAACCTATCCATCTTCATTCAATTTGTTTACGAAAACCTACTTTGTACCGATCACATTCTTGTACCTTGGCCTTGGAACCAGTTCCCAAGTGTCATTCTTCTCTATATGATCCAACTCTTCATTCATGGATTTTATCCATAATTCATCCTTTCTGGCTTCTTCAAAACTACTTGGCTCATTTGTAGATAGAGTTCTAGGTGCATTTGTTTTGGTGAACAAATTCTTCTTATAGTATCAACTCCTGCATCTTTGTTCCCGATAATCTGATTTGATGGATGGTTCTTATGTATCCATCTGCTAGGTGTCTTTGGAGGTACTTAAGGATCTTGTTGTTCTTTCTCTTCTATTTCTAACTGCTCTTCTTCATCTTCCTCTCCTGCTACTTCTTCTTCCTTTGCTTCTTCTTTATGAACATGTTATATTGAGTCATTTTCTTATTCATTTATTCTCTATCCACTTGTCTCATCAAACGTCACATTGATGCTTTCCATGATTTTTTTGAGCCTTATATTGAAGCATTTGTATGATTTCCTTGTGCTAGAATACCCAACAAGTATATCATTGTCCACACAAGAATTAAACTTTCCCATTCTTCCATAGTCTCTTTTGATGTAGCATTTTCTTCCAACAACTCTGAAGTGTTGCACATTCGTTGGTCATCCTTTCCTTAGCCCGTAGCGATTTTTATCACTATTGTTTCTGAGCATTCATTTGTTTTGAATTTCAATTGTTGTATGCACTACCTATGCCCAAAATACATATGTCAACTTAGAATCCATTAACACAGTTCGAGCCCTTTCCTATACTATCTTGTTCTTCCTTTCAATGACTCCATTATGTTATGGTGTCCTGGAAACAAAGAATTGTCTTTTTATCCCATGCTTAGTGCAAAAGACCATAAATTCCTTTTAAGTAAAATTTCCTCCATTATCCGATCTCAAATATTTAATTTTTAAACCTATTTCATTTTCAACCATATGCTTGTACATATTGAAGTTCTTGAATGCCTCTGACTTCTTCCTAAGAAAACACACTGCAATCATTATTGTATAATCATCAACCAATAGCACAAAATATTGCTCACCTTTCAACCCCTTTGCTCTAGTTGGTCCAACTAGATCAGTATGCACAATTTTCGACATCTTTGTTGTGGAGTATTCCTTTGACTTGAAACTAGTCTTGGTTTGCTTTCCTTGTTGAAAATGCTTGCATAAAGTGTTGGTTGGCTTCGTGATCTAGGGAATTTCTCTAACTGGTTCCTTTTTGCTAACCATGACAAGATTATTAAAATTTATGTAACCCATTATTCTGTGCCATAGCCAAACTTCATCTTCATTTCCTAAACAACACTTTTCATTTCCAATTTCACTTAGTACATATATGTTGCTTGAAGTTATCATAATTGTCACTACCACTCTGCCTGATTCTGTTTTTCTTATCTCTCACTTCTTTGAATCAAACACAAGTTTGTGACCTTGGTCACACATTTGACTTACACTCAAAATATTTTGTTTCATATCTTCCACCAGTAGAACATTTTATGCCTCGGTATCCTTATTTCCAATCATGATTGTGCCTCTTCCAATGATTATGGTTGAGTCATCATTTCCAAAAGAGACTGACCCATCTCTTTCCTTTCTCAAGGCTAGAAACCTATCCTTATCACATGTAATGTTCTTTGAACAACCAATGTCAACATACCAACCACGTTTCTTATGTTTAGCTTGTAGAGAAAGTGTGCATTCTTCATTGTTGTATTGATTATGCTTCCCTATCCATATTCTTTGAGGTTCTTATCTATGATTGTTGTTATTCTATTGTGATTCTCTTGGAGGAACTGTCATTCTACAATCTTTGGCCATGTGTCCAAAGTTGTTGCACTTGTAGCATTTTGTCTCAGTAATCAAGGATTCAAACCTGTTGTATATTATGTTATGTGTTTCACTAAGCCTTCTTTAACAACCATTTTGTGCATAACTTTCACGGTTGTCTCTACTCATGATATTTTCTCTACAATTTATAGCCTTATGTTACATGAATAACATAAACCAAGGAATATAGTTTGATACCTGGGATTTTTGGATCTTATAAAATGAGTAACTCTTATGAACCCTTCTTATTATTGAGGCCTTTTCTTTCTGACTTTTGTTGATTCTAAAACATGAATATTTTGGGTGGAGGAGTGTCTATGTGATCTTCCTTGAGAAAATTGTTGTCTTATTTCTTCTCAGGAGATCCTCTGATTGTATCTGCGAAGCTTCTTGTTTTTGTTTCTTGATATTTTTTTTGGAGCTTGATCCCTTTTCCCTCAGGTTGTATCTTAGTCCGAACTTGTCATGATTTGGCCTTTGACTGCGAATAATCTCGTTCAAAACTTTGGAGTTGTTCTGCATGTTTTTTTCTTTTGAAGATCGCTCCTCAATGTGACAATCTCTGCTTCGAAGTTTCCAATAATCTTATCTCTTTCTTATAACTGATCTCTGAGTGTTTCTTCAATTCTCTTATCTTCCTCTATTTGGATTTTTAATTTAGTTATCATATTTTCTAGTTCTTCAAAGTCTGAATTATGAACTCCCCTTTCTTTTAGTTCTTCCTGAAGTGACTTGTTTTTCTTCTTCTCACATTTTATAACTTCTATGGAACTCAAACATTCTTCTATGTAGTCAACTTATTCATATTCATATTCTTCTTCAGAGATTTCTTCATCAGAATCTTCTACTGCCATGAATAGAACCCTTTTTGTATCACTTTCATTGACTTCATCTTCGTCTGATGAGGTTTTGTCTTCTTTGGTGAAAAGGATTTTCTTGAAAAAATTATTTTTGGTTCTTTTTCCTTTGTATGTTTGTTTTCTATTTGAATCATATTCTTTGGTAATTTTATTTTTATTATGGGGACATTTTTTAGCAAAATGACCAATATCATCACTATTAAAACAAATCAATGGAAGCTTACATCTATATTTGTCGATTCCCTTTTTCAGTCTTCTGACGAAGTTGGCTACTTCTTCATCATGTTCTAAGATGTCACTACTGCTACTATCTGACTTTATATTTTCCTTTCCCTTTCAATTTTAATTTTTAGGTGCTTTGAATGTTGCTTCTTTTGTAACTAGATTGTCTTGCTCTATTCTCATCTCATAAGTTATGAGTGTCCCATGCAACTCATCCATGGTCAGTGTAGCTATATCTTCTCTCTCTCTTCTAGTGCTTAAATATTTGAATCAAATTTCATTGGTAGGGATCTCAATACCTTTTTGAAAACGACCTGTTCATTTACCTCATCTCCCAAGCCTTTGATATTGATTACTACTTCATTAACTCGTAGAAATTAGGAAACTATGTTTTCATCTTCATTCATCTTCAATTGTTCAAATTTTTCTTTGAAAATTTGAAGTTTATCTTCCTTGAATTTCTCATCCCCTTCGTATAGATTCTTCAGTTTGACCCAGATGTCCTTTGAGGAATCACAGTGCATAACTTTGGTGTAGATTTATTTAGACAAACCATTCAGGAGTGCACTTATATCTCTTGAATTATTTTCTTCAAGTTTATTTCCATCTTTATCCATTGGAGGAACAGTTGGTGCTTTGTATCCATCTACCACTGATCTCAAAAAGTCAAATCCTAATGTTTGTATGTGTGTCTTCATTATTCTACTCCAGAAGGTATAATCTTCCCCATCAAACTGTGGTATCCCAATCTTAGACTAATCCATGATATCCTTCCATTGGTTAAACTGTCTCTTGAAGGACCTGCTCTAACACTAATTGTTGGATTATTGAGAGGGGGTGGTGAATAAGTAATAGAGATTTTTAATCATTTTTAACCACAGTATATAAGTGTTTTTAACTTTATTATCAATTTACCAATATCATTCAATAAGTGAAAAATAAATCAACAATGAACAATGAGCAATCATACACATACATAGTATACCAGTATTTTTAATTGGAAACCCAATGTGGGAGAAAACCACAGAATGATTTTTCTTATATGTCTTTAAGAAGTACATTCATTGGAAGCACCAACTTCCTTTGTATCCAACTACCACTGATCGCCAAAAATCAAATCCTAATGTATGTATGTGTGTCTTCATTCTTCTACTCCATAAGGCATAATATTCCCCATCAAACTGTGGTATCCCAATCTTAGAGTAATCCATGATCTCCTTCCAATGGTTAAATTGTCTCTTGAAGGACCTTCTCTGACACCAATTGTTGGATTACTGAGAGATGGGGGTGAATAAGTAATAGATATTTTTAATCCTTTTTAACCACAATATATAAGTGTTGTTAACTTTATTATCAATTTACCAATAACATTCAACAAGTGAAAAATAAATAAACCATGAACAATGATCAACCATACACACACAGTACAACAATATTTTTACATGGAAACCCAATGTGGGAGAAAACCACAGAATGATTTTTCTTATATGTCTTTAAGAATTACATTCATTGGAAGCACCAACTTCCTATGTTCTCCAGCTGCAACTGGAAGGAGGCTCCAACCTCCTATATTTTCAAGCTACAACCTCAGGGAAGCTCCAACTCCCCAATTATTTGGCTCCAACCATAAGGATACAACCGGAAGGTGGCTAAAACCACCTATCCTTGCCCCATCCAACTGAATTGAAATATAAGTTCCAAATAACTGATGAAACCACTGTCACATTGTCACTATGAAATATGGCATTGTAAACCTATACCAATCTGTGCCAACAACCTATACCAATAACCTATACTCAACATGTACGAATAACTTGTACTCAATCTGTACTAATAATATCCTCAATAGATCAGATCTGATAACATAGATCTCATACCCAATATCACAATAATATAACTCAAACCATGTGTATCTATGTCTCTCTAGTCATGTGTCATACATGTGCATACAATAATAATCATGTGTAATAAACGCTCACATGGACTAGAAATCAAACCTTCATTGTTATGCAGCCTCAAACTGTAACAACAACTTCAGGGACACATATCAACCAAAATCCCTCAACCATGTACCAAGAAATACAAGATATGCCTCAACACTAAAACCAACAAGATGTACCAATGATAAATACCATACATACCAGGGCTATATTTCTGTAGATATAGCTCATAGAGTATGTTCCATACAACCAACAACCTCTCTAGGGAAAATTCTTAATCTCCCATAACCATATATCATGTAGACAATAATATCCAACTACACATAAGAATATTACATACCTTTCTGAACTTATAGATAAATCTATTGTACTTGATCATTGTTGAACTTCATGTAGACTTTTCTCAGACTATGCAACTTGAAACACACATCAACCTTCATTTATGGTAGTGTCTCGCGTGATGTAGGTGATATGTCCAATGGGGCCTTATGTGATAGGCTCTACTCAACCTGCGGGGGTGCCTCGTGGGACATCTACTGGGTGACCCATGGGGATGACCTTAAATAGGGTTTTAGAGAACTTTTCTTACTCCACTGTGGCCATGAAAAAATTTCATCACTATACCTTCTCTTCCTCAGACTTGTGTAACTTCATATGTATCTATGAGTATCTTCAATAAAACTTTCACAATAATAGATATTCAATGTGCTCAATAGGTGTTAATAAGATACCCTTGCTCTCTTATTTATACTCTCCAAGTAGCTTCCTCTAGGGGTTATCTTCTAACTATTTTACCCAAATTCCTTCTTTTAGGGCTAACCCACTTCTAACTATTGTTTCCACTTACAACCACTTTATCCATAAATAATAAACTCACCACTTCTAGTTGCAACTAATTTATTACAGAGGGATATTGGTCTAAAATGATCAAAATTTCGAGGGTTTTTCATCTTTAATATAAGAGTAATGAAAGTGGTGTTGAAGGGTGATAGTATCTATCCCGATGCTCTTGAGTATTCCACCATTTAAAAAAAAAAAACTCTCCCTGATGCTCTTGAGTAAACTCATATATGGATTTCTCTTATTGTCGAATATTCTGCCCCTTTCTTGACCCCAACTCATGCACCTGTTCTAGAATACATGTCACCAACATGACCTCCTTTAGTACCAATTCCTGCAAGGAAGAAAATATTGAATACTTGTAAGATTGTTCTTGGCATTTCTCTAAGGTCTATAGCACTTATAACTTCATTGATCTTGTTGGGATTTCGAATGGTCAAGTATAAACAGACCTCGAAGATTTCTAGAATGGAATGCCAAGATGATAAAGGAGAGGAATTGCAGAAAACTTTGGTTGATAGTAGTAGGGCTCCAACACTAGGTGGGACTCGAACACAACCAATGTTGGAAAATGAATATATTGTATAGATTGCAAAAGACACTATGCTAGAAAATATGATGACATTTCTTTATGAAATTCATTGATTAACCAACCATATTTTTGATGTATCTTATATTTGAATGTTGGATCATATCTTATTAAGGTGAACACTTGTTAGAACCCCCTAGAAACAATTTCACTTGTGTGTTACCACTTGATTTGTATTAATTTTCCAATGAGGGGCTAAGCCTAAAATGGCATCCATGAATCCTCCAGTACACTGAAGCCTATTGGTTCAGAAAAATATGCAGTTGAAGGCTTGAATGCTACACTAATATCTTGAATTGAGCCTACATATATTCTATCTTATTGAAAAATTAATTCAACAAGATGTAGTGTTGACTAGGTTGGGTGTTAAGATGATTGTGAAACAATCTCTTCTTGGTAGTAGTCCTTAGTATGGAAATTTGTGCTTTATATTGGGTTGTGATTTTCATTAATGGCAATATGATCACCACATTGGAAGGAATGACATCTACTTCTACAAGTATCTACTATTGTTTTGTACTAATTTGCATAACTTAGTGACATTGCTACCAAAATTCATTGACATTCATTCATTGTATTATTTTTATAAAAGGTTTTGGCATAAGCATGCAACCAAGAATTTGAGAATGTCTATGCTTATATATGATAATAATTGCATTTATTTCAGTTCCATCAAGATTTATTTAACAAAATGTTGGGCATGTAACAATTGGCCTTGGAGCAATGCACAAGCCATTATCGATATACTGAGAAATTTTCAAATTCTTTTGTAATGTTCTGCTCTACTGAGCACATGTTATCGATTTATTCTTGAGGACACTTGCATGAAAGTGATCCAGTTATAGTAAAATGTTATTTGTTTCGACTATGGATTTTTATAATCATGTTGATGGGTTGTGATTTATTGTTACTTGATATATGTATTGACAGATGCTATTGGCGAGTTTACCTGAGTGTGCAATACACATGACATGTTATAGATGTTGATGGCATCAATGGACCTCCTTGGACTCTGGATTGAGTCAGGGAGTGGATTGTATTGGTTTGGTTATTTCATTTATGCATATGTGACATATGATTGATTATAGTATGATTTTGTATATGGATCATTGGTAGTGTTTTTTCGATGGATGCAGGTTGATGAATGATTTCTAATATGACTCACATAAGGATTAAAGGGGCCATGCACAAAAAACCAGACATTGAAGGAGAGGTGTGGCAGAGTCCCTGACACATCCTACTAGCACTCTCGTTGTGGCTCGAATTGTAGGTTAACGATTACCTAGTTCAAGAGGTCCATGATGTTGTGAGGGAAAACTAAGACAGTCACTCACGAAGATTTATAAGGGGCGTGCAATAAGGCAGAGTCCTTATTCTTTAGAATCCCTTAGTCTCTCACAAGGTCGGGCCCAGGTGGAGTGTTGAATCCAAGGGTTGGAAAACTACCAAAACCAGTCAAAAGGTGAGTGGCACCCTTGGAGCACGGGAGTGAGTCTTGAAGGGCACGTCACGTAAATTAAAAAAAACTTGAGTCAATAAATCTAGGTGGCCTAGATAACAATAAATTGAATTGACATTGCCGGATTTAAGCCTAAGTCTAAGTTTAGTTAGGGGACTAAAATAAAATGTTAAATAAAATAAAATATTAGAGACAAAAAAATCTAAAGAAAAAGTGAGATAAATATAAAGATTTGTATAATGCACATGTGTGCAAGAAAATACCAAAATGTAATTTTAAAATAAGAAAGGAATAAAGCATGAGAGAATAGGTGTACACGTAGAATGGTATCTAGAGTCTAGCTACCACTAGTCTAACTAGAAGAAGACTCKTATTTTAACTCTAACTCAGATTTAGTAAGGAGTCGGTCATTAAATGAGAATCTGGGGAATAAAGAGACAATTAGGAGCGATTTAAGGAACACATTTGGGAATGTGAGGGAAATGGACTTTTAATTAAAATAAAATATGTAATTACGATTTAAGGAACACATTTGGGAATGTGAGGGAAATGGACTTTTAATTAAAATAAAATATGTAATTACTTGTGCAACTTGGGGAGAGGATGAATAATCCTAATTTATTTAATTAAAAAGATAATTAATTGTGCATGTGGACATGTGTTAATGAGGAAATTCCTATAAATAAAATGGTCTAGATGGGAAAGGGATCACACTAGTTATTGGTACAACTATGCTGACAAATTATTTTTGACTGGTTTTACTTGTGAGAGTTGGGATACCAAGATTGATCTAGAGTGGTGGCTCTACCTTGTGAGGCAATATTGGAGCTAGAGTATTTCTAGTTGTGTGTGTGCTTGGCCCCTTTGTGGCTCAGGGGACTAAGGGGGAAGAAGAGAACCCATAATATTGGCTAGTAGGTACCGGTGAAGTCTCAACGATTAGAAAGTGGGGGAAAGGAAGGAGAACAATTTGTTGAAGAACATCTTCTGATTTCTTTGCCATCGGTTACGCTATTTTTATTCTGAAATTTGAATCTGTATTAATATTTAAACTGTATAATATATTTCTTGTAAATTCTCCATAAATCGATTGTAATTATAAACTTGAATTGACAAGTCCTTGATAGTTTTTATTGAAATCTAGAAGATAAATTTTTGAAAATTGTTGTCATTGATTTCTCAAAATGATTAATGGATGCCAGAATGTACACATACAGAATGCTAAATTCTTAGTTGTTGTCAGTGATTGCATATCATAGTTTTAATTAATTTATTATTTTCATAGATGTGATTTATGAAGAAATGTCTCATGTTGCATGTTGAGAAGATTGTGTATTATGTGTGGTTATGTTTGGGAAAAAACTTGAATAATGAATAACCCTTGTGATTACTAATGCGGATTTCAACTTCTGAGAACAAAATTTTGTTTACAGTGTTGCCAAAAGTTTTATTTATGTTGTTGTTAACCTCTTTACCAAATCGAAATCGTAGATTCGTTTTCACTGTGTAATGGTTAAAAATTTTCCTGGGATAAGAATTATGTGGAGACTCTACAACCACTGCTAATTAAAATAACAAATACCATTTAGAGTTCCCTTGATTACAGCCAGTCAATTTACAAACATGATATCCTTATCGCTACCAATTTTGACAATGGAAATTGGGAATTGTCCGATCACTGCTTTTAAATCTCAGATCCAAAATTTAGAGATATTTGTTTGGTATGCGTCAACCTTTTGCATTCAAGTTTGAGAAATTTGTGTGGTCCTTGTAACGTTTATTGATTGTATAGAATTCAGATTTAGCCTTTTTGCTGCAAGTTTTTATGCATGATGGGATTACTATATGGGTCTCTACTTATTTTGAACCCCTAAATTTATTTTGTGACCAACGTTGCCAGTGCTGGAAATGATGATCATGAGTTTGTTGTAGAGTTTGCATTCTTGTTTTGATGAACCTTTAAAATCATTTTTGATATAGAAAATTTGTGGGTTAGTCTCCTTGAATTAATCCCAAAAAATTATTTTTAATTCTTGGGTCTCTGTTAGTATTGGATGCCAGTAACAAAATTCCTCTTGTGCCATTTGAAAACAACCCACTTTTTGCAAACCCAATATTATCGATTTCCTCAATCTTTGTCCTTTCAATTTATAGATTCTGATTTTTATGTTCACAAGATTCACTATAGAAATGTTGATGTCTGGAAAAACAAATTGTCTTGTAGAGTCCTTTCAATCGATCTCCACATTGGGTGATTGAAATTAAATATCTTTGTATGTTAATTTATTTCTAAAGGGGAAATTTTGGGGCTTTAATTTACGCTGCCCAAGCCTGTGGAATCTTACGCTGCCCAAGCCTGTAGAATCTTCTAAAATTTTCAATTGGTTAATTGTTGTCAAATATTGTAGCTATTTCGTTGTGGAATCTTTTGTTTTCTTTTAGAAAACAATCCCATAATTTAATTGAGCGATTTATGTTCTATTTATTTTCATTTTCTAAATTTTAATTTCAAAGTATTATAATTCGTGGAACGAATTTGGGGCTATAGAAATAGCTTGACCTTCCTAAGTACCTCTGTGTTTATTTACTGCCCCTTCCTTTGGGCTTAACCATTTCCGAAATCTATTCGCTGCCTGAAATTTTAAATTCGAATTTATCATAAATTTTTGTCATTTCAAGGTCCGGAACAAGTGTCTGGTCAAGGTCCGGATCAGATGCCAGATCAAGTGTCGAATTAAGTTCTATATGGAAACATCCCTCTTAAAATTAAAAATTTTATTTAACCTATTCGTGTCTGGTTTCCCATTTCCAGTTAACTATTTTTCTATTGATTTTTCACTTTTAAAAACAGTGGTATTATTCGTAGAGTACACACCAACAAGTGTGAGTTTTGTAATTATTTTATTGGCTTGACGTATAAACGTTCACTCACCTCTTACTTGTCACTTTGACTTCTTGACAGACCCTACATCAATTATTTTCCCCTCCTCTGAGGCTATGCAATTAATAAAATATTTTTTGCTACATGTTAAATTTTATTTAAATTATCAGAAATTAGTGTCGGATGGAGGGCCCAATTAAGTGCCATATGGAGGGCCAGATTAATTTTCGGATGGAGGGCCGGATTAATTTTCAGATGGAGGGAGGGAGGGATTAAGTGTCGGATGGAGGGTCGAATTAAATGTCAGATGAAGGGTCAAATTGACGTCTGGAACGAATTTCGTATTTTTCTACAAACCGAATCAGGGGCTAGGATAGATTATGGAACTCCTTCTTTGTTCCTTACTATGGATATGTGATTTAGCCTCTGAATATTAATTATTTATGTTCAATTAAGATTTGTCTTCCTAAACTTTTAAACGGATTTATAAGTTAGCATGTGAGTGTCTTATTTATGGTTTAATAAGACTTGATTTTCAATTCTTAAATGGATACGTAGGGTAGTTGAATTATATCATTTACTTATTAAGGTTGGTCTTCCCATAACTCCTTTAATGCATTTTTAAGATAGCAATGACATTCTTACGTATGTTTGGAATAGGATTTGGTCTTCCTTGATACCTTTGAATGGAAGTGTAAGTTGACTTTGGATTCTTATATTATTGTTGGGTCTCCCTTAGTTTTGTTAATTGGGTTTATAAGTCAACATTGGGTTCTTTATTTTTATTGTTTAAATAAAATTTGATCTTCTTTAATTATCCTTATATATGGATATGCAAGATAGCATATAATTTATCTTATCTAATTCTTAATTATGGGTTTGAACTTCTTATAGTTTCTTGCAATGGAAATGCAAGGTAGTCTTGGAATCTTTCCATATTGCTTGTTATGATTGAACCTCTTAGTTCTTTGATATGGATATGCAAGCATAGACTTCTTATTAATTGCTATTTATGATTGATTTTTATTAGTTTTATAAATTGGATACACAATGCAAAGTAACATCTAAATTTAATGTATTGCTTAAGAAGATTGATCTTCTTGTGGGTTCTTGCAAATGAATATATAATTTTAGCCTTAAAATTCCTTATATATATTCTTAGAAGATATTCCTTAATATGAATATGCATAGTTAATATATATGAGACTAATATTTCACTTATGCTCTTTGGGTTATTATTCTTTATGTAAAAGCCTCTTACTCATTTACACTCAATGTTGCTTGAAGATTGATTAAGTAGAATAGATTATTATTTGCACTATGATGAATTGATGGTTAAGTATGCTGATAATTCTAGCTGAATAGAGGTGTATGATTGAATTAATGGGAATTAGATACTTCCTTGTTTCTCATAACAATCACCAGTCCTAAGACCTTAAGTGGTCAAAATAAATCGGATGAATCATGGACTTGAGCGTTGCTTATGTGTCTTGTAGGTCCTACCCATGCATGATCGGTTGGACGAGTAGCTTCCTTATGTCATCTTTATAAGATACGGTTGATTGAATATTAGTGATGTTTCTTTCAGATGATTGTTATGAAATTGATTGTGTAGTTATTAATACATGTTATGATGCATTTTCACTTATACTAACATTTGTTCAAAAAAAAAAATTACCTCTTTTGTACATCACTAATTGTTGATGTAACGGAGGGGTCATTACAACTTTGAGTTTAAAAATGATACTAAGGTTAGACACTACGTGGATTGGATCATTGAAATAAATCATTGTGGATATCATACAACTATGGCATAAACTTCAATATAAAGGTGACCAAGGAAAATAGTCGACGGACATCACCTATGGATCGCATCAAGCCATGAATAGTGTATTTCTTTTTCACATCAAGGTTCATTGTCTACAAAGGGAAGCACAGTTTGTTGGAGCAATGCATTTTATCTAACCCTGATCCAACCATTCATGTTGCAATCTATAAATTCAGGTGCCTCAATAAATAAAATCAGGACATCTAGTCCAGATATTTGTCCTACAATTAAAACTCGATGGCTCAAGAAAAACCGATACCAATTTATGAGATCCATTTGAAGTTCTCAAATGCAGAAAACATCTCAATTCTTGACAAGGTTTCCTTTCAAAGCCGCACCATTGATTGCAGATCCAAATTACAAAGAGATTAAATTATGTAGGGAGTTTTTATAGACCTGATACCATAGAGTTGACTCAAAACTACTAGATAGACTAATCCATTGTGTTATCACTCGGTATTTTTCTTGGGATGTATCAAGGAAACCCCAAGGTAACCATTTAAACCTACTTTAGACTGTATTTCTGACCTAATACAATCAGAGAGGGCTCTTTCAATAGTCAAAGGCTTTCACACTCAAGGATGTTCAATATTCACACTTCGAAGGTCATATTTCTATTAGGAATAAATTTGGTTTTTTTATAGAAGATGGTAAGACAAGTAGGAGAGGGGTACCATTAGGCCATGGAGTCTAATTTGAATATCAAATACTTGTAGCTTCAACTTAGTTGAATTATACTCATAATCTCTGAGGCATATCAAGTATTATGTTTAGGAAATCTTGATAGAGAATGGTAGAGGATAGGAGAACAATCCCAATACAGTAGAAGCATTAAAACAATGATTTTTTATTGCAGCTTTAGACAATATGAACAAAGAGTGACTGTTGAAAACATAGCACTGAAAGAAAATGAATTCTGAAATCAGGGAATCATTTAACATAACATAATACAATCTATATGAAGAGGCATTTATATAATGAATCTATGTTGTGTAATCTTATATCATATTAGGAAGAAGAACACATTATGAAAGATGAAAACAGGAAAACATGTTGGACAATAACACTCTAATGAATCTCAGAAAAGTAGTAGAGCAGCTTCTGCATTCACTTGCTAAAGGATAAACAGATCATCTCATCATACAAAGCCTCTCTCCAAATGAGATTCCAACCCTTATTCCCTCTTGTTCTATGAAATATATAGTAATATAGGTCCTTTACAACTCACCAATTCTAAATCCAGCACCTTTCCCAAAATAGAAACAACTATAAACAAAAAATGACATGTTTGAACTAATTTCCTGCTTTTTAGGAGGCGAAATTCTGAAAAATAGGCTTCAAAACGCCACTTTTAATTCTCAAACCATAACAGTTGTGTAAAATATGAGAACGGTTTTTGTATATAAGATCGTTATGAAGAAAAACCTCTCTCAAGTTCATTAAATTCATCTCCATATGGCCACAATAGGTGTCACAAAAACATGTCTCAAACAAGAAATCGCGAAAATTGAAACAATTGGGCTCAAAGATTCCTTCGAATCTCCCAATCTGTGACACCTGTGTGAAAAATTAAAGAGGTTAATGTTCTTGGGTCCATTATTGACAATAACCTCCTTTGGATTTTTAAAAGTCATTTTGGTTCACCCAGAATTCCTCCCGGAAGCCAACTAGTAAAAAATGTCAATTCAGCAATCTTAAAATAAAGTTTTTGCAGCACATTTCGTAGTGCCTGTCTAAATCCGTAGAGCCTAAGCTAGTTCATAGCGTCAAATGATAATCAAGTAGTCAAACCCTTCCTAACCTCCAAACAAGATAAAAAAATCTCATGGAGTACCTGATGGCTATGAGGTTGATGTTGGTAATTTCATATTTGCACAAGGATGCTTGCAACCTATCCAAGCTACAACCTTCTTCCTTAACTAGTTCGCAATGGCAATTCGCAGTGCCAACTCAACCATACCTTTCATACTCCAAGGAGGATGTTATTTGAAGGTATGATATAATCCTTGGAGAACATGATCAATCTTATGTGTTAACAATTACTATTTAACCCAAGTATGTCAGAGAGATATAGCACCTAACAATTCTATGTCTTTAGGACCATACAAACCCTAGCCTATGTAGTTAGGTGATATTCCTACATCTTTTCATCTAGAAGTAATTTGTATATTCCATCACTACAGTAATAATCAACCGAGATAAATACTCCCACAAGATTAGTACTCAGAAAAAATATAAAAAATTCTAGGTTTTGTTGACACCATTGTGGGAGACCTATAACAAAATATTCCTAGTGTTGTGTTAACCACTTGGATCTCCCTCTAAAGTAACCTTTTTTGTGTGGACTAGATGGTACAATGATTTAGGGTATATCTAAATAGACTCATTTCAAGCCATTGATTGCAATGAGATAAGTGGAGAATAACACTTCCACAAAATATTCGGTGGTCCATGGTTTAGACTCACAAATGGCCAACTTGACGAACCAATAACAAACCCAACTTGCTTAGCGCTAAGCTCTAAATGAAAAGTTTGTTGGAATTGAGTCTACACTCAACGTTATGAACGAAACAATGAAATCACATAGTGAATTATTGAAATTGTTAGGTGCCCATTTGAATCTCAGTATACCATATTCAAATGTTGATCCGACCAAGGAGGAATGTCTAACCCAAGAATTTTAGGCTATGCACACATTGTTTCAGGATAACAACCACCCACACTTTCAGGATCACAATTTATGGCACCATTTTCCAAAGGTTGACATGAACAAATTTGATGAGTCTAATCCCGCGGTGTGGATTATCCAAATGGAACACTATGTCTCTCTTCATGGCATTATACATGACCTACAAAAACTAAGAGTGGGGGTCTTATATTTGGACCCCATTTATGCAAGTTCTTTATGCTTATTTTGTACATGACACTCACCATTTGGGACGCTTGAAAAAATTACACCAAACTAGCACAATTATGGACTATATTACTTCCTTTGAGAAATTGGAAATTCACACAAAGGGCCTATCTAATCCATTTTTTAAAGAATATTTCATTAGTAATCTTAATAAATAAATTCGAGCACACATCATGATGCAAAACCCAAAAACATGGTTGGAATCCTATGAAAGAATTAAAGAAATTGAGGTGGCGATCAATGCATAAACCAAGATACATTTATTCACCACTCACCCTACCCTCCTGTGGTGACTTACCCCAACTCCTACAACTCACAACCAATTTGAATCATGGCAATTTATCTCCAAAAGAGATGGAACAACGACAATGCTTCCATATTTGCTATAATTGTGATGATTAATATTTCAAAAGGAACAAATGTAAAGAACATAAATTATTTCAAATAGATGTCCCCCCACATGACCACTTAGAAGACACATATGTTGAAGATTTTTGGAATCCGAGTTAGATGATACCACACCTCAAATTGAAGAGGAAACCACTTTGCAAGATCCTTGTGAGGAACCTCAAATTTATCTCCATGCTTTATCAATTTTCTCGACACCCCAAACATTAAAGTTAATTGGTTATATCAAGAACTGCAAAGTGATTGTATTGATTGATAATGGAAACACCCACAATTTTATTCATAGGAGAGTGATTGAGGAAACCCATTGTTATGTTTTACCTATAACTAATTTTCAAATTATGATTTCCAATGGAGGCATGCTGAAATGTGGTGGCTGACATGGAAATGTGTAACTCCAAATGGGTGAGTATCATCTCAAAACCCACATGTTTTCTATTGACATGGGTGGTTTTGATTTAGTTCTTAGGGAGGAATGACTATGTACTTTGGGACCTATCACCATGGATTTATAGGCTTTATACATGAGATTTAATTAGGAAGGGAACACACACACCCTCAAAGAGATTATATTTGGTTCCCTTGAAATTATCACCTCTCATTGAATGGAGAAGTTATTGAAGAAATTCCACTAGGGAATTGTGGCACATTTCAATGCCATACAAGTAGTGGAAACCCCCCCAATAGGAGATTCACCCTAATTTGTAGTTGGTCCTCTCTAAACATCAATAGTTATTTGAAACACCCTAAGGGTTACCACCTCCATAAGGGAAGCATGACCATGGGATTCCACTAATTCTTGGTAGCCTACCACCAAATGTGCATCCTTATAGGAACTTGTTTTCATAGAAGAATGAGATCAAAAACATCATTCAAGAATTGTTGGAGGTTGGATTCATATGTCCCAATACTAGTCCCTACTCATCACCAATGGTCATGGTATTAAATAAGGAAGGTAATTGGTGCATGTGGCTTGATTTTTTGGCCCTCAATAAATTAATCATCAAAGACAAGTTCCCCATCCCAGTTATTGATGATCTATTGGATGAACTTCATGGAGCCAAGTTTTTCACCAAATTAGACTTGTGTTCCGACTACCACCATATTTGAATGAAATATATAAACATCCCAAAGATAACCTTCCACAAACATGAGGGTCATTCTGAATTTTAAGTGATGCCCTTAGACCTTTGCAATGCTCCGTCCACCTTTCAAATCCTCATGAATAAAAAGTTCGACCCTTTCTACGTAGTTTTGTGCTAGTATTTTTTGATGATATCTTAATCTACAACAAAATTTGAGAAACTCACATAGAGCATGTTGATAGAGCCTTGCAACTCTTAAAGGAACACTGACTATTCCTGAAATGATCGAAATGTTCTTTTGGGGCTACAGAGTTTGAATACCTGAAGTACATTGTTAGTAAGGATGGTGTAAGAATAGATCCAAAGAAAGTTGCAGCTATGTATGAATGGCCCAAACCCAAGACATTGAAGAGCCTTCATGGATTGTTAGGACTTATTAGTTACAACAAGAAGTTTGTAATAAAATATAGCAAAAATATTACAACTCCCATAACATCCTTGTTGAAAAATAATGCCTTTGTATGGAGTGAAACAAATGAGAAAACCTTCTCCACTTTAAAGGATGACATGTGCATGAATCTAGTATTAGCAATACTGGATTTTACTAAAACTTTTGTCCTCGAATTTGATTCCTTGGGTACAGGTCTTGGTATAGTTTTGATTAAAAAAGGGTTCCCCTTAGCATTCACCGGTAAGAAGTTGTGCGACTGCAATTTGGATAAATCCACATATGAGAAAGAGATGATGTCCATTTTGTATGCAATAGAGACGTTTCGTCCATATCTCATAGGGTAGTGTTTCCAGATCAAGACCGGACATCATAGTTTGAAGTACTTTCTCGAACAAATGTTATCATCACCGGAGTAGCATAAGTGGGTCATCAAAATTCTAGGGTATGATTATGAGATTATCTATAAGAAGGGTAAAGAAAATGTGGTGGTTGATTCTTTATCCTGACAATTTAAGGAGGATGGATGCCTCTTTACCTTATCTTTACTCATTCAAAGTTGGATCAAGGAAGATCGTCAAGAATGGTTGGAAAGTGACACTATCATTCAACTCATCCATATGCTTCAAGACAATCCCAACCCTTCTAAAGGGTATATATGGCAGCTAGATACATTTTCATATAAATGACACATTATTCTAGTAAATAGTTCTTCACTAAAACAAAGGATATTGGAGGAATTTCATTCATCATCTATAATAGGTCACTGTGGATTTCATAAAACATATGAAAGAACTAAGATCACATTCTTTTGGGAAGGCATAAAAATTGACATCCAATATTTTGAGGCAACCTATGACACTTGCCAAAGAAACAAGGGATCGATGAGATAGTAAAGATGTTAGGGGCATTGCAACCACTATGATCCCAACACATATATGGACTGATATATCTATGGATTTAATAGTGATATTTTCAAGAGCA
>ML832554.1:126722-137350 GCA_009831015.1 Picea engelmannii
TCATCTTTGTTTAATTAATACCTTGTTAACACAATTAATCCCCTAATTAGTTTTACTTTATAATTTCTTAAACATTTATCCAACGAGGGTCGTTACACATAATGATGCTTAACACTTGCCTCTAATTTCACTACCCTATCCCTATGAACCTGATTTTCTTATCATCTGATATAGAGTTTGTTGTTTTCAATATTGAAGCCAACTGACTTCCTAATATGTCCTTTGACCACACATGATTTCCATCCCCATTATCAATCAATCAATGTCAAAACAAAATTTGAATAAATAGATTATTTTTTCAATCACTTTGTTGACTTAAGTGCATTAATTTTTTTAATTCAAGTTTTATATATATATATATATATTGGTACATGTATTTAGTGGTATAGGCTAAAAGCTTATCTTCCTTGAATTAAGAAAACAGATTAATGACCCAAACAATATATATATTTATATATATTGAGTGGTACATGTATTTAGTGGTATAGGCTAAAAGCTTATCTTCCTTGAATTAAGAAAACAGATTAATAACCCAAACAATATATACCATGCAACAAAGCATTTGATGCTCTATATGTTGGGGTATATATCATCCGATCTAAAAGTGTTTTAAATCGGATGGTATATATCCCAACATATAGAGCATTGAATGCTCTACTACATGGTGCATATTGATAACAATGAAAGTATCTATCCTAGCATATAGATCATTAAATGCTCTGATGTGGGGGGCATATTGATAACCACTAAAGTTTGTCCCCATACAAACCATCGATCGGTTATTTCAAGTGACATGGTTTTCTTTGAATAACGATGATGATTCAACCCACATTCATAAATAGTTCTAAGTGATAGCTATACCTTAATGTCATTTGACAACTCATTTATAATAGGTTTTGTCACCTTCCAATAAAAATGTTTAATGGTTGAGAGAGATCGCTATCATTAAAATAATCTAAATTCAAATTCCAAAATATAAAAATATAAACTCTTTGTATATAAAAATATTTAACACCTAAAATAAATCAAATTAATTTAAATTAACCTTTTATTTATTTAAAAATATATATATTTTAAACGTAAATAAAGTTTATTTAAAATGCCATAAGCATGTGTTTTTGGTTTCCTCCTTCACACAAAGATTATGATATATCTAGACTATCCCGTTGTAACTATCCAAATGTGTTTTCTAACTGTGAAGTGCATTGATTTCTTATATATGGCAGTTGACTTGCGTCCGCAATTCCCTGGGTCTAAAAAAACCGCGTACTAATCTAATACGGGAAAACTTTTTGATATATTGAGGTAAGAATTAATTGAGAATTGACAAGGTTTTTAAGGTTGTGGTCCGGAATCCCAATTCTCGTCAAATTCCTCAAAGTGTCCGAAGGATTCTCCATTTGGCTTCCCGCTATGACAATATTCCATCGTGTACCACAACATAACCTCAAGAATTTATAATTTTTGGACTGGTTGATTTCTTTTAATTTAAAAAATATATTAAATTAATATAAAAAAAATTACAATGCTAATTTTTTAAATTTTTGATATGTTTTATTTTTTTAAACATTATATATAATGTAAAAATTTATAAATTCAAATCTGGATCGTTATAAGCCTCGTTTTGCATGGTGATGCAGCTATTGAGAGGAGAAGACACTAAAAAAATCCAACCATGATAAGGGTTGGTGTGTCCGAGACCAAATGATGGGTCACCGTACAAGTTAGGAAACAAAAAAAAGATTAAATTTATAATATTATAAAAAAATAATAAATATATTTATATTTATCAAAAAAATCATAAAATTATATCATCCAAATAAATATTTTTTCCTCTAAAAAAACAATCTTCTATTGAGTAAATGGAAGGTACAATCCTTGGGTGCTTAAGTGCATAACACAAAAAAGTAGTTGGGTTTTGGCCTTAGCTAGTGACGAGGTCTATCGAATGGCTTGATGAGAGCCAATCAATGAGTTCAAAAAATTATAGACTACAATCCACGACATTCCTTTACAAAAAAACATTTACACAGGTTATGTTCTAACAAAAAAATAAACCAGCAAGTGAGATTACATATAAGAAAGTACTCCATCTCTTTTGGAGAGCACACCTCCATCAGAGAATTCTTCCATAACAAAATGATCTTTGAGCATAAGTAAAGCATCTTTGGAAAGAACAACAACAATAGTGTTAAGATCCCTTCAAATACGAAGATAATATGATTAAACAATGCAAAGATCTCATGAAGTTGATCTACAATTTGTTGAAGACCCAAATTAATAATTTGAACCTCCTCCTTCATCCAATCAATAGCCAACTTTGAATCCCCAAAGACCTAGAATTCAAGAACTTTCATGAGCACAACGAGTTTGAGTAGCAAGAACAAGGCTTTGAAATCTCCTAAGTTATTGGTCTTGTTATCCCTTAGCCTAGGGATAACTAAGGAGATCGTGTCTCGAGGCCCACAAGTTCCAGACATGGAGTGTCGAGAGTCGGACGACCTAAGCATAGCCCCAGAGGGCCCCTCTTTTCTTCAAGTACAATCCACATAGTTCTAGCAGCAACGTCCATCACACTGGCCTGCTCCTAAAGTGCCAGTGGGTCTTTCTCCATGAGGTAATGAGTCTGGGTATCATGGTATGTATCACTCCGGTATTTGAAGCACTTGAACATGGTGTATTGAATCCTTCTTCATTTCATGACGTTTGCTTGGAAATTATGCTCTTTTCCTTGTTTAAACTTGGGAGGGTGACAAAGTGCCCTAGTAAGTTGATTTCCTTTAGGATGGGTTGCTATTGGGTGGATCTTTGAAGAGTTATCGTTTGTTCCCTCCATACTTACCACTTTCCATCCTTATTCCTTCCATCTCCCCATCTTTTGGGCATTGGGATAGGCTACACTAGGAAGGGTTGTACCTTACCTCATGGGAAGATGGGGCTAAAGGCCCAGAGGGTAAAAGTAGTTGGAAAGAGTTAAAATCCATTTTGAAACCTTCGATATGATTTGCCAAGGATCCCCGAGAAAGCAATGAAAAAATTCTCAGTAAGAAAAGGGGACCCACAAGATAACATGAACACTCAAGGTATTAGTTGATGGATAGGAGGTCTCATCACGAGCCAGCCTATTATGACCATGAATATTTAGAGGTATGACATTACCACCTATATGGTCACCAAGCCAGGGTAGTGGCTCTTGGTTGCATAGCCAAGAGAAAGGGGGTCTCATCATGAGTCGACCTTCTCATTTCTGTGAATTTTTTTGTGGATGACACTGTCACCTCTAGTCATCAAGCCAGGACAGTGGCCCTCGACTATTCCCTTGTAGCACAAAAGAAAAGATCAAAAGAAAGAAAGCTAAGAAATGATAAATGGCAATGAATGGGCTAGGAAACAATTGCATTCATGAAAAGGTACAACTCACCCTCCTCAAATGCGCCCACATGTAAGACTCTACATTTCCATGTTATCACATGCACCCCATGCCCAAAGGTCTACTAGATGCCACTTCATACACTTACATGACTTGGATTAGACTCCACCTGGGAAACAGCCTAGAATTAAGGGGGATTAACCCAATAGGACATCATGAGACCCTTCCCAAACCTAAATTTGGCAAGTTGTATAACGTCTTTGAGAATTTGTTTGGTTTAGGGGGATTTGATGCACATGTTCGCGTGGTTTGATTATTGGATGTGATTTACTTGCTATGATACTCATGACTCATGGACTCCTAGAGGGTGTACCTATTTGTCTTTGCAGGACCTTTCCTAGTAGACATGTATTCATGAGGAGATGACCAGTTCTGATCTGAATTTATGAGCGGAACGAAATAAATAACATACCAAATACAATTACATAGAGATACCCAGAACAACAATAGATATCCAATGAACAATAACTTCTATTGAATAAATAAAATAGGTTGAAACTGTAAAACTGCAGAACTGAAAACATCTTGCTCAAATGGTGGTAGCTATCTCTGAGAAGAGATGTGGCTTCTATGCGCATTCGTCTTAGCAGAATGATTACAATGAGGCTCCAGAGGCCTTTTTAACATTACTCATGAATGCAAAAACCCTAGACATCCAAAAACCTAACCCTAGGAGATGAAACGCCAAAAGTTATGTGGGCCCCAATGGGTAAGTTGGTACCTCAACTTCCTGAGGTCGTAACTTTTTCATATGACCTCCATTTTAGGTATGTGATAGCCCGTTGGAAAGGTATTTTTGAGAACTACACATTATGCCATCAAACTCTGACTCTGTTTACAGTTTGACTGTGGCAAGCCAAAAAAACATTGTTTAAGACCCCAAAATGACCCTGGAAATACAAAATGATGTACTAACATGAAAACTTCCAAAATGAGCCAGTTAGATTAGGTGGGCGGCCACCAATATCCACCTAGAAGTTGTGTAGGGCTTCAAACATCCCCGAAAGTGTATAACCCACAATTACAAATAATTACAGAAGAACGTGATGAACTAAAACTATCAAAAGGAGCCAGTTGGAATAGGTGGGTGGCCACCAATATCCACTTGGATCAGTCCTCCCCCCTTAGGAAGAAATGGTCTCCATTGCATTCAGTTCCCCCATCATGTGAGGAAAATTATGTTGAATTTGGCCTTGGGTAAGCCATTTTCCTTCATGCAGGATTTGCCCTGCCTTGTTAACCCGATAAAGTTGGATCTGTTGCTAGTGAGTGCCCTTGACCTATGTGTCCACTATCTGATTAGTGGATTCATATTCCATGCAGTCAGGGTTGAGCTTTGTTGGTTTCAACTATTCTGCGATCTCTGAGGTGTCCAATAATGGTGGAACATATGGTCGAAGGAGATCCACATTGAAGATTGGGTGCAATCCAAAGAAGGGGGTAGTGTTGAGCTCAAAAGCATTGTCTCCCATAGCCTTGGTGATAGTGTAAGGTCCATAGCGAAGTGGATGGAGCTTCTGATGGGGCTCTGTAAGGAGTTCTTTCTGCAAATGTAACCATACCTTGTCTCCCACCTGAAACTTGTTCGATACCCGATGTTGATCATGGTGTTGCTTGTACTTAGCATTAGCTCTCTGCAAAATCTCATGGACCTGTTGACGGATGTGTTGAATCCACTCAATGAATTTGGTGGCTTTGTCGGCCTCAGACTGAACATGGGAAGATTATGTTTGTGTGGTTGCAAGTGGTAGTGAAACATCAATGGGACCCAAGGGTTGGAATCCCAACCCCACCTAAAATGGGATATGGTCGGTGGAGCTATGGAGATCCATGTTGTAGTTGTGTTGAATACAGGGAAAAATCTCATCCCATGTACGCAAATGCTTAGAGTTATACACGCGTAAGATGTGCACAATCATCTGATGATGACCTCTGTCTGGCCATCGGTTTGAGGGTGGAAGGCAGTGGATTTAGTGAGCTTGGTGTCCAAAAGTGACCAGAGACTCGACCAAAATGTGCTAAGGAACCTGGTGTCCTGATCAAAGATGATGGTATATGGTATCCCAAAATGGACCCACACTCGTTCAAAGAAGAGCTTGGCAGTATCTGTCGTTGTGATGCTCTTCTTGCAGGCTGTGAAAATGGCCATATTTGAAAATCAATCAACCACCAAAAATATGCAATCATTGCCTTGCTTGGTGGAAGGAAGGCCAGACATGTAATCCATCGATATGGATTCCCAAGGCCTCTCAGGAGTAGGAAGAGGGGTGTATAAGCCTTGCTTCTTGATGGTTGGCTTGGAAATGGCACAGGAAGTGTAAGATATGATATACTTGATAATGTTATGTCGAAGTTTTGGCCAATAAAAATGTTTCTGTAGAACGACCACAATTTTCTCCACACTAAAATGTCCTACCATTCGACTGTAGTGAGCCTCCCAAATAAGCTTTGCACGCTCGCTTGCAAGAACACAGAGGTGGCCCAGATGGAATAACAATATGTCTTGAATGTGAAAATCAATGACATTCGTGCATGTACCCAAGAGATAATAGGTGGTGGCGAAGTCTGGATCTTGTTGATAAAGTTGAGGCCACTCAGATGCCTCATGCCCACAGGAATGGAGCATGGTGGTGAGTGCAGTTACGGGAAGTCGACTAAGGCAGTCAACGACACGATTTGTGCTCCATGTCTTATACTTGATGTTGAGATGGAAATGATACAGGTATGTGGACCACTTATGATGGTGGTTGTTCTACAACTTCCCCTGTGTCTGTATGAACTGCAAAGGCTTGTGATCAGTGTGGATGATTTTCTCCTTTCCTAGAATGAAAATTTTCCATTGACGACATGCTTGTACACTAGAATACATTTTCTTTTCATAGGAGGGTATTTTTGGACAATATCTGAGATTGTCTCACTATGGTATGCTATTGTATGATTGTTTTGAGTGAGGACTGCGCCTACAACATAATCAGATGCATCGGTCTCAATCTCGAATGATTGTTGCAAATCGGGTAAGGAGAGTACTGGAGTTGAGCACAAACGATGCTTCAAATCATCAAATGCTCATTGTTGTGCCTTTCCCCATGCGAAATTTTCCTTGTCACCGCCCTTAGTCACTTGGATGAGGGCTCATGTAATATGGGAGAATCCCAACATGAACCGTCGGTAGAAGTTGGCAAGTCCCAAGAATCTCTAAATCTCGTTTAATGTGGTCGGGGCTAGCCAGTCACAAATGACTTGGATCTTAGTTGGATCCACATGTACCCCATGTTCATCAACAATGTAGACCAAGTATTGGACCCTATTCATGCCAAAGGAGCATTTTTCCAAGTTGGCATATAGCTTGTGTTGTCGTAGGGTGCTCAAAACCTGTTGAATATGTTGCAAGTGCTCCTCCCAAGTTTTGTTGAAGATGAGGATGTCAGCCAGATATACCACCACAAAAGAGTTGGTGAAGAGTCTTAATACATCATCCATCAACCTCATGAAAGTTGTTGGTGCATTTGTGAGGCCAAAGGGCATGACCAACCATTCAAAGAGACCTTCTTTAGATTTTAAAGTTGTATTCCATACATTAGTCGGTTGGATGGGAACCTGGTGGTAGCCAGACTTTAGGTCAATCTTACTGAAGAACTTGGCCCCCTTTATTTGGTCAAGAAGGTCATCAATTCGAGGAATTGGGTATCGGTTCTTGACTATGATTTTGTTTAATGCTCTATAATCAATGTAGAGACACCATGTCTCATACTTATTCTACACCAGTACAATCGGGCTTCCACAAGGGGAGGAGTTGGGTTTGATGTGCCCCTTTTGAAGTAGCTCTTGGATCTGATGCTTGATTTCATCATTTTCCATCAGTGAGCGATGATAAACTGGTCCATTAGGAAAAGGTGCACAAGGGGTTGGATCAATTGGTTGCTTGACTTGGCAGTGCGTCGGTACCCCAGTGGGTGAGGAGAAGATGCCTTTATACTCTTCCATGATTCCGTCCACTTGCTTCTGCTACAAAGAGAGGAAAAATGTAGAGGTCATGGATATGGCAACGACCTTCTGCTTACTTTAAGCATGGATCACAAAAAAGACAAACTTCCTGGTATGTGAAATGACCTTACTACATTTCTTACCAGATATTAAAGAAATAGTGATAGGCGAAGCTACCTCTGGTATCTTGTACAATTGTCTACCCAAAGTAATAATAACACTATGGGGTCTAGACTCATACATATCATGTCGCTTCCAAAAATATGGTTGTCCTAAAATAACATCACAAATTTCAAGGGGAGAAATATCACACAATACCTCATCTTTGAAGGGCTTGATGTCGTAGGGAAGACGACATTGTTGGGTGACGCGAAGATCTCTTCATTGGCGAAGCCAGTCAATGGTGTAGGGTTGCGAGTGCGGTGTCATCAAAAGGTCTAGCTGCTTGACAACCTCTATTGAGATCATGTTCTTATGACTGCCGCTATCGACAATGAAATGAAGCGAAGCCCCCTTTACCCACATTTGTGAGTGAAAGAGGCATTCCCCTTCCCCTGGTTCTTCTGGTTCGCTTGGTTGGACTTTGGTGGTAGCGACAGTGGCATTAGGTTCAACATCGATAATCCAATTCCCTCCTTTAGGATTTTATTCAGAGTCAGAATCTACCTTTGACTCATAAGCTTTCATCTCGGCCACCAGTGACTACTTGGAGCGACATTCTTTGGTGTTGTGCCAAAGGATTTTATGGTATTCACACTACTTTCCCATGTCCTTCTTCAACTTCACATTACCCTTCTTATGTTGCGGCTTGGATTGGTTTTCTTGAGTGTGGTCATGTTTTCTATGTCCCTTGTTTTGTGGGTTGGGGTCATCTTTTTTCCTGCTTTGGCTGTGAGGAGTTTGCAGATCCAAACTCTCACCTCTTCTGCTTAAATTTCTGCTCAATCTTGATAGCATATCTATAATTCGTACCTAATGATGCGATGTCCAGAAACTCCATTTATGTTTGAATGTATATATGCAGAAAACCATGGTATTTGAGCACCGGATGTCATTTAGATTCTTTGATACCCAATTTGGTGCGTAGGGTATGGAAAATATTGGTGAAATCTGGTACTTTCTGGTTTCTTTCCTGATGCGGGGTGGTCCATCTTGTGTACTGGTTCTCGTAGGTTCCAACAAGGTAGTATTGTTCTTTAATGGCATCCTTGAAGGAATCCCATGTAGGGGAGACCAAAAATATTACAGATTCCTCTATGGCCCTTTGCTCAGAGTAAGTATCCCACCATTCCTTAACATGGGGGACAACCTTGAGGAGTGAAAAAGTAATGTTTCCCCTATCGGAAAAATTGTGGACCGAAAAATACCCTTCGATCATATTCATCCATTTATCTACAACATCAACATCTATCAGTTCTTTAAATAATGGAATATCAAAATTTACTTGTACCTTGAAGGGGGTTGCATGGCCACTTGATGATGATGCATCTCCTATGCGAAGCCACCGAAGGATCTATGCAAAGTTGTCCATCATTTCATTTTTTTGTAGCACAAGGGCTTCCTCGAGCAACAATTTAACAAGATCTCCTACTCCATCATCTTTCTTCTCACCCCCCATGAGTTTTTTTCAGGCTCAGCGCAACTGATCTTGCAAAGGATCGACTGGTTCTAGTCCCAACTTCTTGTACCTAGATCTTGTTGGGTACATGCATGAAGAAAAATAAATGAAGAGTAGAACGCTCTGATACCACTGATCCAGATTTATGAGTAGAAAAAAATAAATACAAAACTGAATACAAAACATAGAGATACGGAGAACAACAACATATATCAAGTGAACAATAACTTCTATTGAATAAATAAACTAGGTTAAAACTGTAAAACTGTAGAATTGAAAACAACTTGCTCGAATGGTGGTAGTTATCTCTGAGAAGCGATGTGGCTTCTATGCGCATTCGTATGAGTAGAATGATTAAAATGAGGCTCCAGAGGCCTTTTTAACATTACTCATGAATGTCAAAACCCTAGACATCCAAAAACCTAACCCTAGGAGATGAAATGCCAAAAGTTATGTGGGCCCCGATGGGTAAGTTGGTACCTCAATTTCTTGGGGTCTTAACTTTTTCATATGACCTATGTTTTAGGCACGTGATAACTTGTCGGAAAGGTATTTTCGAGAAATACACATTATGTTGTCAAACTCTAACTCTGTTGACTCCATCTACAGTTTGATTGTGGAAATCCAAAAAACATTGTTTAGGGCCCCAAAACAACGCTGGAAATACATAAAGATGTACTAACATGAAAACTTCCAAAATAAGCCAATTGAATTAGGTGGGAGGCCATAAATCTCCACCTTGAAGCTGTGTAGGGATTCAGAGAGCCCTAAAAGTGTAGAACCCACAATTACAAAGAATTACAGAAGAATATGTTGAACTAAAACTGTCAAAAGGAGCCGGTTGGAATAGGTGGGTGGCCATCAGTATCCACCTGGATCATGTTTGGACCTTCATAAGGGCTTGAAGCCCAAGGATGGATGTTGAGACCCAGGGCTTGGGGAATGAAAGTGATGACCATATTGTGTGATACAAGAAGAGGTTGTTGCCTTTGGAGGCACTTTAGCAAGCCTAGGGGGGGGGATTCTACCCTCCATGCACCAGGACACTACCCTTTGGAGGCTAAGACATCATCCTTGTAGTCCAGGACGACAGGGTTCCTTGAAGATGATGGTAGAACATGTGGACAAAGATTGAGGTATTTGGAGGTCTAGCGCTATGTTCTTGCAGCCTAATGTCCCCTTGAGGAGACATAATGTCACCCTAGAAGGGATGACATCACATTGTTTAAGGTTATTTTATGTAAATTTATTTAATTTTTAAATTAAGGGAAAAATTGTTGAGGTCGACCCTATATTTTAAAATAAATTTAATTTTAGGCCAGATTTTGGTATAAATACACAAAAAAGACATTCATTGTCATGATAACTCACCTCTCAGAAGAGCGGGACTGAAATTGGCACCCTTTTTGGGTACTTGGCTGAAATTTTGAAGCACACTTGGTTGGAGACTTGTTTGAATGCATTTTTGGATCATTTCTTGGTGGAATTTTGGAAAATCTAGGGTTTTTATGCTTGATTATTCTTGGTGAAGTAAATCTGCAATTTTCATTTCATGATAAATGTTTATGGTATGTTTACTTGTTCATATTTAAGATT
>ML832555.1:44663-54997 GCA_009831015.1 Picea engelmannii
TCTTCTTCATCTTCTGAATACACGGTGTCATTAGCATCTTGAAACGGAAGGTGACTAACCTCTTCTTCACTTTGCTGTATAGGAGAAACAGGTTCATGCATGACTTCATCGGTGGGAGGAGCCCGGGTGGATGCTTCATCATCGGTGGGAGGAGAATCTTTCTGATAGAGAATCTTTCTGAAAGAAAGATCAAGATACCCAGGTCAGATAATGGAGGAGAATATACCTCAAAAGAGTTTGTGAACTTCTGCAAAGATGTTGGGATCAAGAGGGAACTCACTACTCCCTATAATCCCCAACAAAATGGTGTAGTTGAACGAAAGAACAGAACGATAATGGAAGCTGTGAAGACTATGATCCATGATCAAGATCTTCCTATGTGCTTATGGGCAGAAGCAGCAATGGCAACTGTATATGTGCAGAACCGATTGTCCCATAGTGCACTTGGGCTCAAGACCTCGGAAGAGATGTTCACCGGAAAGAAGCCAGAGGTAAGCCATCTCAAAATATTTGACTGCACAGTATTTATTCATATACCGAAAGAGAAGAGAAACAAGCCGGAACCTTCAAGAAAAAAGGGAATATTTGTGGTTTACTGTGAGGTCTCCAAGGCCTTCAAAATCTATATACTAGGTCACCGTCACATTGAGATCAACAGGGATGTGACCTTTGATGAAGATGCAGCGCTCAAGAAATCAAGAAAATGCCAGCTTGAAGAGGTATATGAAGAGGAACCCGTAATCCCCAAAGTTGCAGAATTAGCGAGGGAAGTTCCCAGAGCCGCAGAACCAGTGAGGGAAGTCGTAACTTCCCCTGATGAGGAAATTATAGAAGACCTTGATATATTAGAAGTTCAAGAACCTCCTCAGATGACGATCCTCCATAAAAGAAAGCTAGCTTGGGCTAGAGAGATTATTCAAAATAGAGAGAAGTATGGTGTTCCCGAAGGAACTACGAGACAGGTGAAAAGACCAAAGCCATTCTCCAATTATACAGCTTTGATGTGTGATATTCTAGAGGAGGAGCCTACCTACTTTGAAGAAGCCATTCAAAGGAAAGAATGGGTAGATTCCATGACAGAGGAATACCAATAAATAATAAAAAACGAAGTATGGGAAATAGTGCCCGGACCGAAAAGTAAAGATGTGGTATCCTCCAAATGGCTCTTTAAAATAAAACATGTTGTTGATGGAAGTATTGAGAAATATAAAGCAAGATTTGTAGCTCGTGGCTTTTCTCAAAAAGAAGGCATTGACTATGAAGAGACATTCTCTCCTGTAGCCAGATACACTTCGATCAGAACTATCATAGCCCTTGCAGCTAAGATGAAGTGGAAGTTACACCAGATGGACGTAAAGACAACTTTCCTAAATAGTGTTATCGAAGAGGAAGTGTATATAGAGCAACCTCAAGGATTTAAAGTTGAAGACAGGAAGTCTCATGTCTGCAAATTGAAAATATCCTTGTACGGATTGAAGCAAGCTCCTAGAGCTTGGTATGGCCGAATAGACAGCTTTCTGACGAGCTTGGGCTTTACCAAGAGTAAAGCAGATTCTAACCTCTACTTCAAGATCATGAGGGATGAGCCAGTAATATTACTGTTATATGTGGATGACTTATTCTTAACTGGAGAAGAAAATCTCATCTGAATGTAAGAAGAGACTTGCCTCAGAATTTGAAATGAAAGACCTTGGCCTAATGCATTATTTCTTAGGTCTTGAGGTATGGCAGAGTCCTGAAAGGATCTTCCTTAACCAAGGGAAGTATACAGTCGAAATCCTGAAGAGATTCGACATGTTGGAGTGCAAGTCCATGAATACACCCATGGAAGCGAAGCTGAAGCTGTTGGTCGACACTTCATCAAATTTGATTCATGCCACACTGTACAGACAGATTATTGGATCGTTGATGTACCTGACGAACACCAGACCAGACATTTGTTTTGTCGTTAACACCTTGAGTCAGTTTTTGGTAGAACCCAGACATGTTCACTTAGTGACTGCAAAACATGTGATGAGGTACCTTAAGGGTACAATAGATTTTGGTCTCAGCTATGACGGAGATCATGATTTCACATTGAGTGGATATACTGATGCAGATTGGGCAGGAAGTGTTTCTAACAGGAAAAGCACTTCAGGATGATGTTTCAGTTTGGGATCATCCATGATCTCGTGGCCGAGTAGGAAGCAATCCAGCATTGCTCTCAGCACAGCGGAAGCAGAATACATTGCTGCATGTTCTGCCAGCTGCGAAGCTATATGGCTTCGAAATTTGTTGACCGGTCTATTTAACCTAGAGATGGAAGAAACCACGATCCTATGTGACAACCAGAGCTGCATAAAGATGATAGAGAATCCTGTATTCCATGACAGGTCGAAGCACATAGAGATCCGATATCATTACATCCGTGACATGGTGCAGAGAGGAGCCTTAAAGCTCCAGTATGTTAGCACGGATGAACAGGTTGTTGATGTGTTGACCAAGCCTCTATCTCGTGTAAAGTTTGAGCACTTCCGAGATAAGCTTGGTATAGTTCAAAAGGACCGTCCTCGAAAGGGGGAGTAGTTGTTGTGATGAGACATCTCTTGCTTCCAGCCTTATTGTTGTGACGTAAAGCAAGACGATGTGATGAGACTAGAACTATGCTTTCGGCTTAACAGTTGCGACGCAAAGCCAGTCTAGTATCCTGCTTCCAGCTTGATTGTTGTGACGTAAAGCAAGACGAGTATCTTTCTTCCAGCTTTATTGTTGTGATGTAAAGCAAGACAATGAGATAAGACTAGCACTGTGCATCCATCTTAACAGCTGCGACGTAAAGCCAGTCTAGTATCCTGCTTCCAACTTGATTGTTGTGATGTAAAGCAGGACAAGTATCTTGCTTCCATCTTTATTGTTGTGACGTAAAGCAAGACAATGAGATAAGACTAGCACTGTGCTTCTAGCTTGACAGTTGTGACATAAAGCCAGTCTAACATCTTGCTTCCAACCTGATGGTTGTGACGTAAAGCAAGAAGATGTGATTAGACTAGTACTGTGCTTCCGGCTTGACAGTTGTGACATAACACCAGTCTAGTATCTTGCTTTCAACCTGATGGTTGTGACGTAAAGCAAGAAGATGTGATGAGACTAGTACTATGCTTCTGATTTGACAGCTGTGACGTAAAGCCAATCTAGTATCTTGCTTCCAGCTTGAGTGTTGTGACGTAAAGCAAGACGTTGAGATGAGACTAGTACTGTGCTTCTAGCTTGAGAAGCTGTGACGTAAAGCCAGTCTAGTATCTTGCTTCCAGCTTGATTGTTGTGACGTAAAGCAAGATGAGTACTGAGCTTCCAGCTTGACAGCTGCGACATAAAGCCAATCCTATATTATGATGAGCCAGCCTCGTGCTGTGATGATGATGATGTATTAGTTTTACACTAATACATATTGATGCAGATGATGATTGCATTCCTTTGAGAATGACGATGTTGTCGATGAAGAAAACATCCAATGATTTATAGATACACCAATTAATGTTCCAAGACGATATTGATAATGCTATCCACTCACCCACCTAATGTTGTTGATGATGGTGTCCTCTCTCTCTCGCCTGATGTTGTTGAAGAATACCCTTCTTGTTAAGGGGGAGTGTTGAAATAATGTAACTGCAAAAGGTATTCTTATTATTATTTGATATATTATTTATCGGATCAATCCCCATTGTGGATTGATCATGTCGGCTATTGTAAAAGGACCAAATCCCCTTTTGTGGATTGGTCATAATGTAATTGTAATAGGCAGAAAGAAAAGTCACCCCAGAATATATTAAAGAGGCCCCGATATATAATAAAGGTGGTTATAACCACCCAGTTTGAGAAGTCTTCCCTGCCAGTGAAGAGACACTTCACACGTGCCAGTTTTGTATAAATAAGGAGGCTAGCGCCTCACTTAGACACACACCTCACTTGCTCATTGAGAGACAAGTTTCAGAATTGCAGTTGGAGAAGAGAGAGAGAGAGTGGCGCATCTTTGGGAGAGGATCTTCTGTATTAGCTTGAGTTATCTCTTGGCATTGTATTGGCTATATGTAATAAGGAAGTTTTGTTGGGTTTTCTTCCCCTAGAGGGTTTCCCAGGATAAATGTTGTGTCTCTTGTGATTGTGTATTTCTCAGTGATCTTGTGTTATGCTATTGTTATCTATTGAAATGCAAAGAACTATAATAATGGCTTAAACATTAACAAAATTGTTTCTCCTTTCTGCATCTTTGTATTCTTGAGATGAGTTCTCACGTTCATGTTTCGGTTAATGTTTCTTCCTTCATACAATCTGGTTAGGGCATCAAACATTTCTTCTGGGGTATTCTTAGATGCCAATTGGGGGATCAAGTGATCTTTGATAGAGTCTGCAATGATTCTTTTGGCCCTAACCATGTCCTTCTGGTACTTTTCTTTAGTTGTAGCATTTGTAGGTTCTGGTACATTTTCTTTGATGAATCTTGCAAGGTCATTCTCTTCAAGAATTAGTGCAATCCTATACTTCCAGGCACGTAAGTTATCCACACCTTCTAACTTGCCAACAAGCTTGGTGCTTGCAAACATCTTGACCTGGAGCTAGGAAAATGACCAAAAACTGAAAGTCCTTAGAAATTAAATCTGAACTTACCAGGAAGTGTGCTTGGCTGCAACGAGTAGCCTGGTGCAGTCAGTTTTCTGAAAATCCAAATTTTACCCCTTGAAACTGGGCCTGTACAAATCTAGACTGCTACTTCTGGTACTGGTTCTGGTTTCCTAGATTTCTAGATTTCTGGTACCAACCAAAAACTAGGGTTTCACTTCCCAGAGTTTCTGGCCACAAAAAAGGTGCGCTCAAGCTGCCAATAAGTTCGCTAGGCTAGGGCGCACTTCCCTAGGTGGTTTTTACGCTGAAATTCCTCTCCAACAAAAAGCCCTAATTTTCTTATACGACAACAATGACGTTTTTACGTATCTAGTGAAAGGTGCTCTCTTCAGCTTAGCTCTGATACCATGTTAAATTTAGAGCAACTATTAAGTTTCCTTTCAATTGACTAGACAATAATTGCATATGCAGGATCACTGAGAGACACAATCACAAGATACACAACATTTATCCTGGGAAATCCTCATGGGGGAGAAAACCCAACAAAAACTTCCTTAATATAGATTGTCAATACAATGCCAAGATAATAAACCAAAGCACTAGAGAATATCCAACACTGAGCAATGCGCCTCTCTCTTCCTTCTTCCGGCAACTGGCAACTACAACGTCCTTCAAACTTGCACATTGGATGAGTGAGCTAATGAGGCGCCTTCCACTCTTATTTATACTAGCTGGCAGGCACTAGGGTGGTGTCTCTTCATCAAGCAGGGCCGACTTCTTCTTTAGTGGCTAAAACACTTTAATTAGGCTTGGGGGCTGACTTCTTAATTAACAACATATAAATTAGGATTTGACTAATCCACAAAAGGGGATTTGGTCTTTAACAAAGCCTGACATGATTAATCCACAAAAGGGGATTGATATATAAAATAATCGCTCAATAATAACTAGAATATTCTTTGCAGTTACAATATTTCAACAAAGAATATGGGCTCGAAGACTGAGATCCTCCTACATGTATAATGTTAAGCACCTCTGGTCTGAATATCTGAAGAATCCATTAAGGGTTTGAATCCCTCTGAATAGGAAATGGAACCTCCCCTTGATATCTTAATAGATGTGGCAGCGGAAGAGGAAGTGCTCCTCAGTCTCGACCTCATGTAGATGGCATAACTGGCAGATCTTGTCTGATCGATCAATTTGGTGATCGGTCTCTATAAAAAGTCCATGAGAACCCACTCTAAACTGGTCTAGGGGAATGCGAAGGGCGTGAATCCAATGGCGGAGTGTATATTGTGGCCGAAGAATGAACCTATCTCTAAGCTCCAAGAAATACGCAGCACAGAAGGCCATCTTTGAGCGTAAACCACCGTGGGGGGTAACCCAAGTGATCTGGATAAACTGCTTGTAAATGCCATCCCTGATGGTCCTTTTCAACTTTTGTCTGGTGGGTAGGAGGTGGCCAAGTGCATCTAAGGAATACCTAAACCAAGGGAGACAATCCATCTAAATGCCCACGAACTCTAAAAGATTCCCCACGAACCAACCTTGAGCCCAACCCGAAGAGCTAGAGAGAGAAATGGTCTCTAAAGAACAATAGGCCGAGTACGGGTATCACTTTCGCCCCTTCCTCGAGTCAACAAATCTCCAGATGCGATGCAAAAAAGAGACCAATCTGAATACTGTCTCAAGTTGTAAGGGTCAGGCCCCAAACTTTACTAGGATGATGTGTAGAGGGACTGTCTGTTTGCATCTAATGATGCGTTGGAGGAGAAGGGTCTGGACTCTCTCAGCCGAGGCCCAATCAAACTCAAGTAAAGAAGGTCCCCAAATATTTGAGCCATAGAGAATAGTGGGTCGGATAAGGGATTCCATGAGGGACATCTTGGATGAGATGTCTTGAAAATGGTGTCGGAAGCACTGTCTCTCGAGGAGGGCTAAGACTCTATAACACTTGTTGATCTGAGGCTAGAGTGTTCGTCGCAAAATAAAGAGGGATTCTGAGAATTGCACCCCCAAGTATGTGTAGGTATTGGTGATCTTGATCTCCTTCCCTCTAAAGAAGAAATGAAGGTCTAAGATCTTCCTCAACCCATTGAAGATCATAACCTTGGTTTTACCCAGGTTGACCGTGAACTATTGAAGGTTGCAAAAGAGCGCTAAGACAGCCAATTTTATTTGTAACCCCTCTGGAGAGGATGCTAGGAGGACCACATAATGAACAAAGAGAATGATGGATATTAGAACCTAGTGGAGGAGGCACCCATTGTTGTATTGGATATACTCGTGAAGAAAGGACTCCAACTCTTCAATATAGATACCAAACAAGGTGGGGGATAGGGGGCAACCCTATTTAAGCCCAATGGTACTCCCGATGAAGTCGAACATCCCATGAACTGTGCGAAGACAACCAAGGGCCGATTCATATAGGCGCATGATGGTAGTCAATAGGGTTTGGGAAATGCCAATATCTCTGAGTCTCTAGAATAGGGCTTCTCGCGGGACGAAGTCAAAAGCTTTCTGAAAATCTACAAAGCAGCAGTAGACTTTCAAAGAACGATGTCGTGCCTCCTCAATGATGGCCCAAAGGGTAAATATGTGATCAACAGTCTGATGAGAAGATCTAAATCCTTCTTGTCCCCTAGCTCTGAGGGATATCTGATCAAGCTCACTAGATATCTTCATATGGAGATCCTACCATAGAGATTCGAGAACGTGTGTCCCATCATGATCATCTCGTAGTTGTTGAGATCTGAACCGGGGCCCGATTTGTGTATCAAGTGAATGATGTGATGTGACCATGCCAATGAAAAACCTGTACGAACCACATAGTTGAAGAGATTAGCCAAGTGAGAAACTAGAGCATGAAGATCATGCTTAAAGAACTCTGCCTTGAAACCCTCCTCGTCTGCTACCTTACTATTGCTCATCACCCAAACTACCTCTTTGATGTCACTATCTGAGAATAGGAAGCATGAATATGGTGGAGATGTAACCTGAATCTGGGGTTGCCTAGGAACATCATAGAGAGTGGATATGTGAGAACAGGGAGCCGAGGTTAAGGTCAGATGGGAGGGGAGAGTGGCGAGGGAGGATGGTGTGCCATAAGTGTTTGGGGGAGTGAGTGCGGGAAGTACATAAGGGTCGTCTCTTCTAAGAAACAAAGAGGCATTTCTTGGAGTGGAGGAGACAACAATAGGAAGCTCGAAGGTTGAGGTAGGAGGGGTGAATATGCGTAAATGTATGTCGAAGCTGGCGGTGGAGAGAAATATACTACGTAATTTGCATAGTTGATGGCTTTTGCCCAATAATGAAGAATTAATCCTTTAGATTGGATCATACAATTAGCCATTTCTTTTAATGCGTGATTCTTTCTCTCAACAACACCATTTTGTTGTGGTATATATGGAACAATATGTTGCATTTGAATGCCCTATGCAGTGCAGTAACTTGTAAATTTGTTGTTCACATATTCACCTCCATTATTTGTTCTTAACCTTTGAAGTTGATGTCCAAATTGTTTTCTACAAGAGCCTTGTTATCGCACAATTTGTAGATAAGGTAAAAGGCAGATGGAAGAAGGGCAAACTGGTGAAACTGAGACTATCCCACCATTATCACCTCAATGGGATAGCTCTTTCTCTTTAGGGAGGTAAGGCCCAGGGGAGATGTCCCCGATGACCTGGGGTTTTGAGAAGGAAAAGGTTTGAAAGGATAAGTATAATATTCCCCCTCACAAGTCACCACCGATCAGAAAGTCCCGGCTAATCAGCCAATAAAGATAAGTAATAACCAAGAAAGTGTACCTGCCCAAGACAAAGCAACAAGGAAACTATAGATGCGCAAGATTAGTTGTTGGTTAGTACTTCATATAAAAGACTTTCTGATAATAAGCAATTGACCAATAATATTGATGAAGTAAATCGATGATGTATAATAGCAATGATTACAGTATATGTCACTTCTCAATAAATGTTAATGAAGCTTCACTATAAGCAATGGCAATTTATCATCAATGTAACAATACTAGAAGCAACGTCTTAGCTAATCACTCAATTGCTTTAAAGATACATAAATGCTACAAGGTATAGGTATAACACAAGTAGATGATAGAAACAATAGGGTTAGTGAAAGTTAGTCTAAGCTAGGGTTAGAAGTAGTTAATGGTTGTTCAAGAATGTTTAGAAGTTGTGTGTGATCAAGGTACTCAACACATGAAGTCTTAGATCAGTGCGTTGTTCGGGAAAATGGAGTCAAACGGTTGCAAATGTTGAAGGGCGAAATGATAATGATGTGGCCAAAGACAAGAGGGTTAAATGTTGAGGTGTTGCTAAAGCAAGGCTTCAACAATGAAACCCTAGGGGAGAAAGGCTCACTAAGGTGTAGAAACCCTAGGCCTTAGTGCTTTCTCCTCCTTCTTTAGCTTATTGGCAAGATGAAATCAGCTAGCTTGAGTAAAAAAAGATAGGGTTAAAGACAAGAGAGTTTGGAGTTGAAGTGTTGCTAAGGCAATGCTTCATCTATCAAACCCTAAGGGAAAATGGCTCACCAAGGTGTAGAAACCCTAGGCCTTGATGCGTTTTCCTCTTTCTTAGCTCAATAACAAGTGAAAACGGCTAGGCTAGAAGAATATGGATAGAGTGTTGCTATGGCAAGGCTCTATCTTACTTCAGCAAATCAAATGGCTCTTAATCTTAGTAGGGAAATGAGACAAGGACCTTAGCATGTGCTTGTCACCTAGGGTTTTAATTCAGCAAATTATAATAACAAATGCAAGTAAATAGTACCATAACCATTCAATACATAAGTGTTGTAGAAATTCACTTACATAAACCAAGAATTCATGGAGCAAAACACTAATTGTAAACCTTCCACCAAGAGAAATGCCAAAAATGCCAAGAAAAAGTCTCCTTCAACAAGTGCGCCACAATTTCAGCCAATAACCCTAAGAGGGCCAAAAATTTTAGACCTCACCAAGTGGTGAGTGAAAGATGATGAAAATATGAGAGTGAGAACCCTCAATATATACCATACCAATGACCTTAATTAAAATTTAGGTCATCAAAAGGTCAACAAGGCCAAAATACACAATAATATTGTTTTACATTAAAATGTCATAAATTAAACCCTAATCAAGCAAAAGTAAGACGTCAAGCCCCTCCTAGGGTGACGTTAGCCCTTTCTAGGGAAAATGTAGCCTCCTTGAGAAAAACGTTAGCCCTCCTTGGGTTTCTCCAATCTGCCACGCATACCAAACTGCCATGAATGTCTCCCTAAAATGTCCATAAAGCTGGATGACGTCATGAGCCTCCTGGGTGACGTCATGGGCCTTCCAAGGCCAACGTTCCAATGAATTGGGCACAACACCCCTAGGTAAGGCTCTACTAGGGTACCTCTGTGGAACCTCCTCTTCTCCGGTGCAAACCCCTCTGTCCTGTCTCTGCCCCCTGCTAGGGTCTCAGCATCCATCTGGTGGGCTCTTCAGCCCCATGGAGGTCCGAACTAATCATCTACCCATGTGTACCTGTCCAATGTGGTACCGGTCCATCGGGTATGATCCTGCACAACAGATACGCCCTCCATGGTCTCATAAGTCACCAAACCAGGGCAGTGACCTTTGGTTGCATGGCCAAAGGAAGGGGGGTCTCATCACGAGCCAGCCCTCTCATTTCTGCGAAGATACTAGTGGGTAACGCTGTCAGCTCTGGCCACCAAGCCAAGGCAGTGTCCTCTTC
>ML832556.1:0-19104 GCA_009831015.1 Picea engelmannii
TGAAGTATGGGACCTTATTGATAATTTCTTCTTGGATTTTAACATTTCTTTCATTCCGAGGGGAGAAAATACTTTGGCCGATTCTTTAGCTGTCTCAGCTAGTTTGCTCAAATTTCCTCTGCTGCCTATGGTAAAAAATGATGAGATAAGGTATAGGCCCTCGGTGCCGGACAATGTCAAGCATTGGAAGGTGTTCGAGAATGATTCTGAACTCGAAAGTTTTCTCCAAGCAGTGGATGAATTCTCTGCGTTGCATATTGACCAAGATCCTGATTTGGAAGGTGACCCTCGTCCTGAGAGGTTTTTAAATGAAATCGCTAATCATCAGATCATTCAGCTGCCCAGTAACCACATTCCGAGAGGACTTGTCCCTTTATAAATATTATTCGACGGGAATGATGTACCAGTAAAGGGAAGGGTCTCAAACGAAGATACCGAGACAACTGAATGCAACATTGGCACACCGGAGGAGCCTAGGTTTGTCAAACTATCAAGTAGTTTGACCAGAGAACAGAAGGCCGAATACACGGAGTTGCTCAGAGAGTTCACCAATGTGTTCGCATGGACATATGAAGACCTCAAGATGTACGACACATCTGTCATCGAGCACAAGATCCCACAAAAGGAAGAGGCTAAACCATTTAGACAGAAGCTGAGATAGATAAATCCCATGTTGCTACCTGTCATGGAAAAAGAAGTGAAGAAATTGTTAGATGCCCAGATCATTGTCCCCTTGAGATATTCCGAATGGGTGGCCAATTTGGTCCCAGTAAGGAAGAAGAGTGGAGAAATCAAGCTCTACGTTGATTTCAGGAATCTCAACAGAAGCTCCAAGAAAGACAATTACCCCCTACCTAAGATGGAACACATACCGCAGAGGGTAATTGGTGCCTCCAGGATATCCATGATCGATGGGTTTTTTGGCTATAACTAGATATCAATCATGCCTGAAGACAGGGAGAAGACCACCATCACCACTCCTTGGGGCACCTTCATGTATGCCAAAATTCCATTTGGGTTGATGAATGCAGGAGCAACATTTCAGCGGGCCATGGACATAGCGTTCATCAGGGAGAAGGACCAGTTTTTGGTAATCTATCTGGATGATATCATAGTATTCTCCAGGAAAAACAAGGAGCATCGTTGTCATCTGAAGAGAGTCTTCTTGAAGTGTCGAAGGTTTGGCCTATCCCTAAACCCAAAGAAATATTTGTTTTCTATGAAGGAGGGGAAGTTATTAGGCCATATAGTGTCAGCAGAGGGAGTGAGGATTGATCCTAGCAGGGTAGAAGCAATTTAGACCCTTTCACTTCCCAGGTCTAAGAAAGAGGTCCAGGCATTTCTAGGAAATATTAACTTCCTGAGGAGATTCCTCTCAAATTTTGATGAACTGGTAAAACACATCACAACAATGCTCAGAAAGGGAAGCGAAGTGAGATGGACCGCTGAGCCCCAAGCATCTTTTGACCAAATCAAAAGGGCGTTGACTGAGGCACATGTGCTAGTCAGTCCTGATTATTCTAAAGATTTCCTGATTTTTTCTTTTGCTTCTTGTGATACAGTAGCAGCAGTCTTGTTGCAGAAAAATGATCAGGGGCAGGAGCAACCTATTGCCTTCTTCAGCAAGGCATTGAGAGATGTTGAACTACGGTATGAGATTATGGAAAAGTAGGCTTATGCATTGGTGAAATCTCTCAAGGCTTTCAGAGTCTATGTCTTGCACTCGAAAATCATTGCATACGTTCCTTCGGCCTCTGTGAAAGACATTCTTATACAGCCAGACATAGATGGGAGAAGAGGCAAATGGATAGAAAAAATTATGGAATTTGACTTGGAAATAAAGCCCACCAAGCTGGTTAAGGGGCAAGGCCTAGCCAAGTTACTGGTTGAATCCAACTGTGAAGCCTTGGGAGTCAATTTCCTCAACATTCGCTCAGGAACTCAGCAAACTGAGATGCCCAGTCCGTACCCTCGAGATGGCTTATCGCTGGTAAACTTTGCCTGGTATCATGATATTCTTTACTTCCTGTGGGAATTGAAGCCTCCAGATGGAATGGGTAAAAGAAGGGCAAGAGCTTTAAAGCTCAAGGTGGTCAGGTATTGTCTCATTGAGCAAGTTCTGTACTGGAGAGATCCTTCGGGAATGCTGCTGAGATGTTTGAACCCAACCAAAGCCCAGAAGGTTATGTTTGATTTCCATAAAGGCCTTTGTGGGGGGCATCATTTCTGGAAAACCACAGCTCATAAGATCCTAAAGGCTGGATATTACTGGCCTACTTTATTCGCCGATGTTTGCAGGGAGGTCAGAGCTTGCACCAAATGTCAAAGGTTCTCAGGAAAGCAACAGCTCAAATCGCTGCCATTGAAACCCATAGTAGCTTCGACACCTTTTCAGCAGTGGGGGTTGGACTTCATTGGAGAGATTCATCCTCCCTCAATTGGTCAGCACAGATGGATCCTGACTGCAACAGATTATTTCACCAAGTGGATAGAAGTTGTCCCCACCAGAAGCGCATTACACAAAGTAATTATCAGCTTCCTGGAGGATATCATAGCCCAGTTTGGTTGTCCCAGCTGAATCATCGCCGATAATGTTGCTTATTTCAAATCTGAACCTTTAATTAAGTTCTATGAGCAGTTCCATATCTCTCTGGTTCACTCCACCCCCTACTATCCCCAGGGCAATGGTTTAGCGGAATCCTATAACAAAAGCCTGATAAAGATCATCAAAAGACTGTTAGAGGATAACAAAAGATCCTGGGATTCAAAGTTGAATTTTTCTCTGTGGGTCGATCATGTCACAACGAAGAAGTCTCTGGGCACTTCGCCATTTCAACTAGTCTACGGAGCAGAGGCGGTTTTCCCTACTCAACTCACCTTACCTGTGGTGAAATTATTTCAAGACTACGAGGGAGAACCAGATCATATGATCAGGAGAATTCATCAGATAGTGGAAGTGCAGTAGGTCAGAGAACAAGTGAGGGACGCAGCCTATAGTCATCAGCAGAAGATCAAGCAGGCTTTTGACAGAAAATTCACGAAAAAGGAGTTCGAGGTCGGAGACTTGGTATTTAAGTGGGATGCACCCAGACAGGATAAAGGCAAGCACAGTAAGTTTGACACCCTCTGGATCGGACCCTTTAAAATCTCTGAGATTTTCTCTAACAACACCTATGGATTGCAGGATTTGGAGGGTGAAGAGGTTTTCAACAGCCCAGTGGATGGGAATTTTCTAAAAAAATGTTTTATTTGAGCCTTAGACGGCTCCTCTGTTTGTAAATATTGTCTTTTAGTTCTTTGTTTCGTTTCTTTTGTATGTTTTTGGCCTAATAAGTGACTCCATAGCCCAATAGCAAGGCACTGCAGCTGTAGAAGGAGTTCTTAGAGCATCACAGGGACGACTCTATCCCCCATGGAGCCTATATGTTAGCGATAATTCTTGTCATGGGTTCGAGAGCATTCGGGTCTGCAAGTTGCACGAAATGCTTAAACACAGCACGGGAGAATTCCTGCCCTTCTCCAAGTAGCAGGTCAAGTGAGCGGGCAAAGTGTCATCGGCAGCATCCAAGGCCTTTTGCGAAGCAGATCAACGGTTGACGGGTAATTGCAGATTAATCGAATCGTGTTAAGTATAGCGCTTAAAGTTTTAATGAAGTCAATGGTCGGAATCCTTCAGGAGGCACTCACAAAGTTATGAGGGTCGTTGATCGCAAGCAGTTCAAGCACCGTGTTATTTCTTGAACTCGGGGACTCGGGAGTTCGCAGGGTAAAGACCCAAGAATTGGGTATCCAAGTCGCGAGGACGCGAGAAGCAAGAAGGTGGATAGTCGTTGGATCTGTATCGAGGAGAACCATTGGATCCGCACGTAGGATCGCGTATTGGGGCCTCGCAAGAAAAGGCTCGAGAATTTGGGGGCGGGAATCGTGAGATTGCGAGAAGCGATATCCCAATAGCTAGAGGCAGTGGGGGCCATAGTAGAATTGACGAGTGGAATACAGGTGGCACGAAGCCTCTGGATTTCACCGTGAGAAGTCTCGAAGTATTGGTGTTAGGATCCGCAAGGCACGAAGTGCCGAGAGAATATCGGGCCCGGGCCCACAAAGGCATCACCAGGAGAAATCAGAACTATCCATCAGAGAGGGACACATGGTGCGTGATTAGGCTTCTCGCCTTCTCACCCCTCGCAACTTTGAAGATCTAAGACTAGCTCCTCCCAGCCGCGAGACGCGAGGCATCGAACGCGCCTTTGAAGATAGGCACAAGGTCACAACCTGTGGTCACTCGGGGGTGATAGAAAGAACCGCGCAAAAGGTCGAAGCACCGGGTTTAGCTGCAGAAAGGATCACTGTGTTCTCCAGGTGCCAGTTCAACTTGATCTCCATCTTGATACCTGCTCGAAGTGAATGAAGAAGAGACAGGGTGGTTGAAACCTCGCCTCACTTATTAATTGCAAGTTATGGATGTCCCGGGCGGAAGCCTACCCGAGATGGTCCTCTGTACTGGTTTTCCCACAGAAGCCATGCCGATGTCCTCGACTCATCAGGGAAGTCTGCGCACACTAATTCGGCATTTAAGGGCTCAACTACCCCTTAGCATGAGCCATGCAGAGTTAAGGCGGCGTATGACAGAGGAGTGCAGGCCAGATTTGATTGAAGAGACGCCCCATCCTGAAATTCTAAGACACCTCTGTTGGGCAAGTGTTTGAGGAGTATATATACTTAGTGTTGATATTTTTCAAAGGATCGATGGTAGAGAAGAGCTCCCTACTGTAAATTTTAACAGACATCCTAGTTTTTTGGATATGCGTCTGTATTTGAGATATCTTGTTTATGACAGACAGTTTTTCTTGCTCCATCTTATTTCGTCTCATGCTTAGAGAGTTCGTGATTGACTGAATCGCGCGAATCATTACAGTTCTGTTATGATAAATGATTTATCATTGCATTATTGTATTCTCTAGTTTTCTGTATTTAAGTGTAAGAAGACCTTGCGTTTGAATTCCTTCTTCTGCAGTCTGTTAGGAACCTGTCGTTTGCAACAGACCTTCGCACTCCTTCCATATAAGTCTTCCATATGTTCACCCTTACTACACTCACTGTCTGAAGGTTATAAATACCTCACTCACCTATGCATGCCTGGCCTAGTTTGGAGTTGGAATGATATCATTTTGAGTTGGCTTCCATTCGGTCACCCCATCTATAAACAAACCGTGACATAAAACTGATGGGCGTCGGGCTCTGCTCCTGATAGCAATCCAGGAGTGACTTCTGTCGCCAATAGGTCTAGGGTGTTTTTCTTAATCCATGGCATCCATCATGATTAGTGGATGTGTCCAAGGTTTTTCAATTATGGAATTTCACCCATTGCCTCATGTGGAATTGGCTTCTTCTTAACCAACATGGGCACGACTTTACATGCTTATTCTCCTCCTTGTAACAAATCAAACATGTGAATATCCCTACAAATTGGGTAATTCAATTTATTTTCCATCATCATGGCTAGGTTTAACCCTTAGTATTCTTATAGGTCTAGTGAGGACGAGGATCTACACAATTTGGCTTGTATTTGTATGATCTTGGCTTTCAACTTGACGATCTTTTACGAGTTTTGGGTATTTATCTTGATGGGAGGAAATTTTTTTATTCCCATGAAACTATCTATGGTTGCAATACTAAACACTATAACTAAATATTGTTTGAAGGAACTATTGAATTCATACTTGTATTCAAATTCTTTTGATGTTGATGCTTATGAACTTATCAATTTTGGCTTGATAGATTTGATTGATACATAGATGCATGTTTATATATATAAATTGTGTTTTCAATAATGACACGAGGTATGATTATAGTATGTAACTTCTTCATGATTTCAAAGAATATGAATTGTTAACAAAATTCATTTATAGTGTTTACAATATTAGGATTTTAAATTCAATTGGAAAAGGGATAGCTCTATCAAAAAGCCAAATCAAGTTACTATCCAATGGATATTTCGTTAAATATATACATTAATTTTGAGACATAATGCAACTAATTTACATATTTACTTTTCAAAGAAATACATACAAAGGGAAAAGAAAAAATTGAGAAGTTTGAACACAATGTAAACAACTTACTCTTAAGAAATATAGCATTAACAATACCCAAATGTTTCTTGCACATTTAAATATAAATATATATATATATATATATATATATATATATATATATATATATATATATATATATATATATATATATATATATATATATATATATATATAAAGACAATGAAAATAATGCAAGTAAAACTTTGTATATGAAAATTAAATGAGCATAATTTATAACTTGTGATAGTTTGAAGCAAAGCATTTCTACTACTTGCTCTTGCCTATCCATGTACATGGTGTTAGATCATGTTGTCATTCATGTCAAAGGAACAATTTCTTGTCATAGTATATTTATGGATCATGTATTGTCCTTGATGTCAATGAATTGATGTCAAGTGGAGTCATAGTCATATGAATTAATGCATAGATGAAGATGGATCAATGAGTTGTCATTGATATATGATGCATAGATGAATATGGATCCATGAGTTGTCATTTATATATGATGCATAGATGAAGATGGATCGATGTGGTTTCATTGATATATGATGCATAGTAGGAGTGATGTAAAGATGACTCATTATTGTCTTATCATGGTTGATAAGGAGTACAAATGTATGAACTCCAAAGTGGTCCCCTTATGGTGAAAGCCCTCATGGGAAGACGCTTTGCAATTGAGTTATCCTAGTAGTATTGTTAGAGAACCCGTGCTTAATTATGGAATAATGAGATGAATATGAGTGAATTTTTTATTGAAACTATCCTATATGGGTATTGGTTGTCAAGCCATTTCTGGTGGTATGTGTAACGTCACATAAATCCTCACGGTTTGAGAGTTATGGCCTTACGAAGTTGGAGGACCCTCATATGTTGGCTTGAAGCCCTAAAAGGTCAAAGAAGTCAAAATGTTTGCAAAGAAGAAATTATTTAAATAATAAAGTGAGGTGACAAAGTCAAAGAGCATTATTTAAATAATAAAGTGAAGTGACAAAGTCAAAGAGAATTATTTAAATAATAAAGTGAAGTGACAAAGTGAAAGAGGATTATTTAAATAATAAAGTGAAGTGACAAAGTCAAAGAGGATTATTTAAATAATAAAGTGAAGTGACAAAGTCAAGAAGAATTATTTAAATAATAAATTAAATAGAGGACTTTCTAATTATGGAAAGTGGTTATAAGAAGGTTAACCCTAAAATGAGGAAAATGGGTTAAGTGGTCAAGTGGCTATTGGATACATGGACAAGTGGAAAATTGAGCAAAGTTGGACATAGGTGACTATGTGGACAAAGTGGCCTAGAAAATGCTTCTAAGGAAGCTACTTGGAGAATATAAATAAGAGGCAAGGGTCTCTTGTGAAATATATCTCTTTAACATATCTTGAAGATCTATTCTGAGAGAGAGATTTGTTGGATTACTGAGAGGGAGGGTGAATCAGTAATAATGTAATTATAATCTTTTTTCTCCAAATAATCCAAGTGTTGTATCAATGTAGAATTATTATCCATTAATGAGCAATAATAAATGAACAATCACACACATACATAGTACACCAGTGTTTTACGTGGAAACCCAAATCGAGAGAAAACCACGGAATGGTTTTTCTTATATGTTTTGAATAATTACATTCATTGGAAGCACCAAATTCCTTTGTTTTCCAGCTGTAACTAGAAGGAGGCTCAAACCCCCTAGTTTCTTAGGCTACAACCTGAGGGAAGCTCCAAATCCCCAATTCTCTGGCTACAACCAGAAGGAGGCTACAACCCCCTATGTTCTCCAGCTACAACCAGAAGGTGGCTACAACCACCTGTCCTTGCCCCATCCAACCGCCCTGAAGTAGAAGTAGAATGATGGAACCACTGTCACACTATCACTATGAGATATACCACTGTAAAAATGTACCGATAAACCTGAACCATGCATCAAATTATACCTCAACCTGTAATCAACCTGTACCATAAACAAGTGCATCAACTATGCACCAACCTGTACCAAACAATATGTAATCAACCTGTACCATAAACAAGTGCAACCAACCATGTACCAAGTATGTACCAATCATGTTTCAAGTACTCATCAACTATGACTCATCAATATGTACCAACATCATCAACTATACACCTCATGTATGTGCCAACTCATCAACTACTTGTCTCAATGATGTACCCAACTTATACCTCAACCAAAATCCCTCATTAATTTTATCATCCAAATATGATTTGTAACTCTGTAATAGACCTAGTTTATATGATCACATACCTGCAAACCTTCCTTAACTTTAACAACAAGAGACTATCATTTTCATCAAACGTTTATTTAGTCTCACAAGACTAGTTTTGGATTAGTCAACAACTCTAACTTGAAATAATCATAACTTTGTACATGTAATGAATAAAGATCTGAAAATGATACACAATTTTATTCAGTGTGTTTTATGAAATTCCTCCAGGTGTCACTACTTGAAACCTCTCAAAAAAAGAGTTATATAAAAAATGGCACACCTTGTTGAATTCTAGCTTATTCTAGAGAGTGACCTTGTAGAGCGTGCCCCACACGCAATATTTGTTGAATTGATATGAAACAGTTACAAAACCTATTAAATACTATAATATAACCAACACATTTGGTCTTACTAAATTTGGATCTGTTATGAAGAAGTTATGACATTTTTACCTGAAACACCTGTTTTTGACTAGTTTCAAGACTAGCCACAAACCCTATTTTCCACGCAGTGTAACTCCAAAAATACAACGACCCACAAGATGATTTTTTTACCAAAGATACTTGGATATATTCAATCAATGGAATATCAATTTAATGGTCAGAATCATTCTAGAAAAAATATTTCTTGCAAAAATGGTGAGATGACCTGAAAAAAACATACCTTAGAAAGCATCATCAAAATAATTTATCCTTCCTTGAATTCTGGCCTTTTTTTCTTCACTTTCCTCAGAAATTTGGCTTAGATATCCTTTGGTTACCTAAGACACCTATAGGTATTCAATATTCTCAAGTTTTTTTAAAATGAGAGAGCCTTGCCTCTTATTTATACTCTCCAAGTAGCTTCCTTAAAAACATCTTCTAGGTCACTTTACCCACTTTCCTTATTTTAGGGTTAACCCACTTATAATTTCTACATTAAATTTATTACTTAAATAATTTATTTTGTATTCACTTTGAATTTTATTACACTCATCACTTCACTTTATTATTTACCTTCTAAAATCTCTTAAACCACTTGGACTACTTTGACCTTTTGGGGCTTCTAGATGACATAAGAGGGTCCTCCAACTTCGTAAGGCCATAACTCTCAAACCGTGAGGAGTTATGCGACGTTACACATACCACCAAAAATGGAATGGCATGTACCATCCATATAGAATAGTATTACCTGCAAATATATCAAAACTCATACCATTATCCATCAAACAAACTTGGGTCCATTACCCAAACTTGGGTTCTCCAACTTCTCATGGCCATAACTCTCTAACTGCGAGGAGTAATGTGACGTTCCACATACCATCATAAATGGCATGGAAATAACTATCCATCTAGGATAGTTTCACTAAAAAATTCAATGACCTTCATCTCATTATTTCCCAAATAAGCATGGGTTAACTAACCATACTTGTAGGATAACTCAATCCACAAAGCATCTTCCCGTGAGGCATTTCACCATAAGGGGACCACTTTGGAGTGCATCCATTTCTACTTATGATCAACCATGACAAGACAATAATGAGTCATATTTACATCAAACAAACTTGGGTCCATTACCCAAACCTTTGTGCTACCGGGATTTCTTCAAGGGTTGAGATCAATGACAACCAACCTTAATCAACAATCTCCTCCTTTGACATTGATGGCAACACTCTGATGAAAAACTGGAATTATGACATGTAGTACTGAATTCATATAACTCATGCTCCCTGTGGAAACATGCCTCTGTCCTATACATCTCTGTGACCATTTCTCCCCCTGGAACCATGCCTCTGTCCTCTACATCTGATGAATCTCTCCCCCTTTGTCATCAATGGAAAAGGTATCTTTCCATCCGGGGCTGTTGCTCCTGACTGAACTATCCTCTTTACGGTTCTTCCTCGTGTACATCTAAGACATATAAGATAAGAATTCAAAAAGAATTAATTTTGGAGTAGAAATAACTCCAAGTCTCTGGCGAAGATATTCAAAGGCTTCCCGTGGAAGTGGTTTTGTAAAGATGTATGCCACTTGTTCTTTTGTGCCCACATACTCAACTTTGATGTTCTTTTCTGCAACCTGCTCCCTGCTCCCGTAGAAAGTGATACTTAATTGGAATGTGCTTCGTCTTGGAGTGCATCACCGGGTTCTTCGAGATATTGATGGCACTTGTATTATCACAATAGATTGGAATGGGTTCATCATACTCAATCTGTATATCTATCAAAGTTTGTTTCATCCAAAGAACCTGTGTACAACATGATGTTGTTGCAATATACTCTGCCTCGGCTGTAGATAAGGATATCGATGATTGTTTCTTGTTTATCCATGATACTAAACACTAACCCAAGTAGAATGATGCTCCATTGGTGCTTTGTCGGTCATCAATACAACCTACCCAATCTGCATCTGTGTAGGCAATAAGTGATAGAAACTTTCCTTTTGGATACCATAATCCAAACTCTTTTGTTCCTTTGAGATATCTGAAAATCCTCTTCACTACTAATACATGAGATTCCTTTGGTGTTGCTTGAAATCATGCCACCTGTCCAACTTCCTGCATTACATCTGGTCTGGATGTTGTCACATATAGTAGGTTGACAATCATTGACCTATATTTCCTCTGATCTATAGACATTGAGTCATCATCTTTGCTCAACTTGCAACTGGTTTGCATGGGAGTGATAACTGGTTTGCAATCTTCCATTCCGAACCTCTTCAACATTTTTCTGATATACTTGGTTTGAGAAATAAAAAATCATTGGTTTCTTTGATGTATCTGAAGTCCCAGAAAGAAGCATAGTTCTCCAAGTAATGACATTTCAAATTCATTCTGCATATCTTTTGCAAATTTTTGGCTTAACCTGTCATCATCACTGCCAAAAATAATATCATCAACATAAAATTCAATTAATAAAATATTACCTTGACTTGCCTTGATGTAGAGGTTGTTGTTTGCACTTCCTTTTCTGAACCCTGTCTGTTGTAAATACTTATCCAATCTAGAGTACCATGCTCTAGGAGCCTGTTTTAGACCATACAAGGCCTTCTTTAATTTACACACATAATTTGCGTTTTCTGACAACCGAAATCCTTCTGGTTATTCAATGTATACTTCTTCTTCAAGTTCCCCATTTAGAAAAGATGATTTTACATCCATTTGATACATTTTAATATTTTTAGAACATGCATAAGCTAAAAGCAAACAAATTGCTTTCATTCTGGAAACTGGGGAAAATGTCTCTTCAAAGTCAATTCCTTCAACCTGTGCATATCCTTTACATACCAATCTAGCTTTGTTCCTTGTAACATGTCCATCTTCATTCAATTTATTCCTGAAGACCCACTTTGTGACGATCACATTCTTATTCTTTGGTCTTGGAACCAGTTCCCAAGTGTCATTTTTCTCTATTTGATCCAATTCTTCATCCATGGCCTTTTTCCAAAATTCATCATTGTTTGATTCTTCAAAACAGTTTGGTTCAATTGTAGATAAGAGTGCTAGGTGAGTTTGTTCTGGTGAACAGATTTTTCTTCTAGTCTCAACTCCTGCATCTTTGTTTCCAATAATCTAATCTAAAGGATGATTCTTCTGTACTCATCTGCTAGGTGTCTTTGGAGACACTTCATGAACTTTATCTTTTGCTTCTATCAGATTCTCTTCATCTTCCTCTTCTACTTCTTTTTCATCTTCTGCTTCTTTTTCTAAGGGTTGTTTCATTGATTTATTTTCTTCTTCCTTTGATTCTGGTCTGTATGTTTCATCAATTGTCACGTTGATGCTTTCCACAACTTTATTTAATCTTAGATTGTAAAACTTGTATGCTTTCCTTGTACTTGAGTAACCAACAAGTACTCATTTGTCCACATGAGAGTCAAATGTTCCCATTCCTCCATCTTCTCTTTTGATATAGCATTTGCTTCCAAAAACTCTGAAGTTCTTTACATTTGCTGGTCTTCCTTTCCATAGTTCGTAAGGGGTTTTGTCAGTGTTGTTTATGAGCATTACTCTATTTTGAATATGAACATTTGTATGCACTGCCTGTGTCCAAAAAATATCTATCAATTTTGAATCCATTACCATTGTTCGAGCCATTTCCTGTATTGTCCTGTTCTTTCTTTCAACAACTCCATTCTTTTGAGGTGTCCTAGCAATGGAGAATTGTCTTTTTATTCCATGATTGCTGCAATAGTCCATAAATTCCTTTGAGGTAAACTCTCCTCCATTATCAGATCTCAAACATTTCATTTTTTAATCCATTTCATTTTCAACCATTTCCTTGTAGATCTTGAAGTTTTCAAAAGCTTCTGACTTATTCTTGAGAAAGAAAACTTCAGTCATTCTTGTATAATCATCAACTAATAACATAAAGTATTTATCACCTTTTAAACCCTTGGTTTTAGTTGGTCCAACTAGATCAGTATGCATAATTTCCAATGGTCTTGTCATTGAATATTCCTTTGATTTGAACATGGTCTTTGTTTGCTTTCCTTGTTGACAATGCTTGCATAAAGTGTTGGTTGGTTTCATGATTTGGGGCATTTCTCTGAATGATTCTCTTTTTCTAAATTTGACAAGGTTATCAAAATGTATGTGACCCATTCTTCTGTGCCATAGCCAAATTTCATCTTCCTTTCCTAGACAACACTTTTCATTTCCAATTTCTCTTAACACATATATGTTTCTTGAAGTTCTTGCAGCTGTAGCGACCAATTTCCCTGAACCTTCTTTTCTTATCTCACACTTTTGTGAATCGAAAGTAACTTTATGACCTTGGTCACACATTTAAATCACACTTAGAATATTATGTTTCATATCTTCTACTAGTAGAACATTTTCTTCCTTTTCATTCTTGTTTCCAATTCGGACTATGCATTTTCCAATGATTTTGGCTGAATCATCATTTCCGAAGGAGGTTGATCCATCTCTTTCCTTTCATAATGTAAGAAACTTGTCTCTATCACCTGTCATGTGTTTTGAACATCCACTGTCAACATACCAACCACGTTTCTTATGTTTAGCTTGTAGAGCGAGTATGCATTCTTCATTGCTATATTGATCCTTCTTTCTTATCCATGTTCTTTTCTGAGGTTCCTGTCTGTGATTGTTGTTATTTTGTTGTGATTCTTTAGGAAGGACTGTCATTCTACAATGTTTGGCCATATGTCCAAAATTGTTACATTTGTAATATTCCACTTCAGTGCTCAAAGATTCAAACCTGTTGTAACTTCTTCTTTGTGTTTCATTAGGCCTTCTTAGATAACCCCTTTGTGTATTACTCTCAAAGTAGTTATTGTTCCTATTGTTAGCTCTGCAATTCACAACTTTATGTCCAAAATTATTACATGCATAACATAAACTGAAAAATATAGTTTGATACCTAAGAGTTGAGGATCTTCTGAAAGGAGGTGCTCTTGTGAATCCTTCTTCTTCTTGAGGCCTATCTGTTGGTTGTTGATTCTGAAATCTGAATCTTTTCGGTGGAGGAGTGTCCCTATAATCTTCCTTGTATATATTTCTATCCCCTTTGATTGTTTCTGCATATCTTTTTGGATATGTTTCTTGCTCTATTGTTTTGGAGCTTCATATCTTTTCTGTCTAATTGTATCCAAGTTTGGTCTTGTCAAAATGCGATTTTTGACTACTGATAATGTCAACCAAAACTTTTTAGATATTCTGCATATTTTTCTTTTGAATGTTCTTTCTTAATGTGACAATCTCTACTTCCAAGTTTCCAATGATCCTGTCCTTTTCTTCTAGTTGTTCTTTGAGTGGTTCTTCAATTCTTTTATCTTCTTCTATTTGAACCTTCAATTTTGTGAGCATTTGTTCTAGTTCTTGAGTGTCTTCTTTTTTTTTTAGTTATTCTTGTAGTTTCTTGTTCTTCTTCTTTTCTCTTCTGATAACTTCTATGGCACACATTAATTCTTCTCGAAAGTCAACTTCTGCCTCTTCAATTTCTTCTTCGACTTCTTCACATTCTTCTTCATATTCTTCTTCGGAGTCTTCTCTGTCAGAGTCTGTTACTATCATGAATAGAACTCTTCCTGTCTCACTGTCACTAACTTCATCTTCATCTGATGATGAGATGTCTTCTTTGGTGCATAAGCTTTTCTTGAAAACTTTATTTGTAGTTCTTTTGCCTTTATATGTGTGTTTCCCTTTTGAGTAACCTTCATCATTTCTCTTTTTCTTATGAGGACATTTGTTAGAAAAATGACCAATACCATCACAATTAAAACAAATTAAAGGAAGCTTACCTCTATACCTATTGTCGGTTCCCTTGTTCGGTCTTTTGACGAAGTTGGCCACTTCTTCATCATCTTCTGAGACGTCATTGTTGCTGCTATATTCTTCTTTTTTATTTTATTTTGATCTTTTGGATGATTTGAAGGATGCTTCTTTTACATCTGTCTTTTCATGTTCAGTTCTCATTTTGTATGTTGTGAAGATTCCATGCAGTCCGTCCATTCTTATTGAGTTTAGATCCGATCTTTCTTCTAGTGCTGATATCTTAGGTTTAAATCTCATAGGAAGAGATCTTAGTGCATTTTGAACAATTACATATTTTTTTATTTCTTCTCCCAATACTATTATTGCATTCATTGTTTCATCGACTCGTAAGAAGTAGGTTGCGATATTATCATATTCCTTCATTTTTAGTTGTTTGAACTGACCTCTGTAAGTTTGAAGCATTATTGCTTTGACTTTTGTATCTCCTTCATAAATATTTCAAAGCTTGTCCCAAATCTCTTTAGCGGATTTACAATGTGCAACTTTGGTGAATATCGTATCACTGAGACCATTCAAAAGTGCATTGTTTTCTTTGGAATTATTCTCACCGAGTTTCACTACTTTGTCATTTGTTGGTGGAACTGTTGGTGTTGTGTATCCATCTACAATTGATTGCCAAACTTGAAATCCCTATGCATGTATATATGTCTTCGTCCTTATGCTCCAAAAAGAATACTTTTGTCCATCAAACTATGGTATTCCATTTTTATACAAGTTGGTACTCTCCATGATCTACCTTTCAGTGGTTAAACTGATTTCTGAAGGAACCTACTCTGATACCAATTGTTGGATTACTAAGAGGGGGGGTGAATGAGTAATAGCGTAATTATAATCCTTTTTTTCCAAATAATCCAAGTGTTATATCAATGTATCATTATTATCCAATAATGAGCAATAAGAAATGAACAATCACACACATACACAGTACACCAGTTTTTTACATGGAAACCCAAATTGGGAGAAAACCACGAAATGTTTTTTTCTTAAATGTCTTGAAGAATTACATTCCTTGGAAGCATCAACTTCCTTTGTTTTCCAGCTACAACTGGAAGGAGGCTCCAACCCCCTAGTTTCTCAGGCTACAACTTGAGGGAAGCTCCAAATCCCCAATTCTCTGGCTACAACCAGAAGGAGGCTACAACCCCCTATGTTCTCTGGCTACAACCGGAAGGTGGCGACAACCACCCATCCTTGCCCCGTCCAACTGCCATGAAGTAGAAATAAAATGATGGAACCACTGTCACACTATCACTATGATATATACCATTGTAAACATGTACCAATAAACATGAACCATGCATCAACCATGAATCAACCTGTAATCAACATGTACCATAAACAAGTGCATCAACCATGCACCAACCTGTACCAAACAATTTGTAATCAACATGTACCATAAAAATGTGCAACCATCCATGTACCAAGTATGTACCAATCATGTGTCAAGTACTCATCAACTATGACTCATCAATATGTACCAACGTCATCAACTATACACCTCATGTATGTGCCAACTCATCAACTACTTGTCTCAACCATGTACCCAACTTGTACCTCAACCAAAAGACCTCATTAATTTCATCATCCAAATATGATTTGTAACTCTGTAATAGACTTGGTTTATATGATCACATACCTACAAACCTTCCTTAAATTTAACAACAAGAGACTAGCATTTTCATCAAACGTTTCTTTAGTCTCACAAGACTAGTTTTGGATTAGTCAAAAACCCTAACTTGAAATAATCATAACTGTGTACATGTAATGAATAAATATATGAAACTGATACACAATGTTCTTCCATTTTTTTATGCAATTTCTCTAGGTGTCACTACTTGGAACCTCTCAGAAAATGAGTTATAGCAAAAATAGCACACCTTGTTGAATTTTGGCTTATTCTAGAGAGAGACCTTGTAGAACGTGTCTCGCACATAATATTTGTTGAATTGATCTAGAACAGTTACGCAGAATACTAGAGACTATAATCTAACCAACACATTTGGTATTACTGAATTTGGATCTGTTATGAATCAGTTATGACGTTTTTACCCGAAACACTTGTTTTTGACTAGTTTCATGACTAGCCACAAACCCTATTTTCCACAGAGTGTAACTCCAAAACTAAAATGAACCACAAGATGAATTTTTTACCACAGATACTTGGATATGTTTACTCAATGGCATAGAAAATTCATGGTCTGAATAATTCTAGAAAAAAAAGTTATTACTAAAATGGTGAGATTACCAGAAAAAAACATACCTTAGAAAGCATCATCAAAAGAATTTATCCTTCCTTGAATTCTGGCCTTCTTTTCTTCACTTTCCTCATAAATTCGGCTTATATATCATTTGGTTACCTCAGAAACCTAAAGGTATTCAATATTCTCAAGTGTGTTTTAAATGAGAGATCCTTGCCTTTTATTTATACTCTCCAAGTAGCTTCCTTAAAAACATCTTCTAGGTCACTTTACCCACTTTCCTGATTTTAGGGTTAACCCACTTCTAATTTATCCATTAAATTTATTATTTAAATAATTTATTTTATATTCACTTTGAATTATAGTACACTCATCACTTCACTTTATTATTTACCTTCTAAAATCTCTTAAATCACTTTGACTACTTTGACATTTTGGGGCTTCTAGATGACATAAGAGGGTCCTCCAACTTCGTAAGGCCATAACTCTCAAACCGTGAGGAGTTATGTGACGTTCCACTTACCACTAGAAATGGAATGACATGTATCATCCATATAGAATAGTATTAACTACAAATATATCAAAACTCATACCATTTACCATCAAACAAACTTGGGTCCATTACCCAAACCTGGGTTCTCCAACTTCTCATGGCCATAACTCTCTAACCATGGGGAGTTATGTGACGTTCCACATACCACCAGAAATGGCATGACAAGAACTATCCATATAGGATAGTTTCACTGACAAATTCAATGACCTTCATCTCATTATTCCACAAATAATCATTGGTTCTCTAACCATACTTCTAGGATAACTCAATCCCCAAAGTGTCTTCCCATGAGGGATTTCACCATAAGGGGACCACTTTGGAGTTCATCCATTTCTACTTATTATCAACCATGACAAGACAATAACGAGTCATCTTTACACCAAACAAACTTGGGTCCATTACCCAAACTTTTGTGCTACCGATATTTCTTCAAGGGTTGAAATCAATGACAACCAACCTTAATCAACAAGATTGATTGCAGGATCTCATGGGCGCATCAAAGTTTCCATAAATCTAATATCGTGACGGAAAAAAATTTGGAAGTTCAGAAACCCTAATTTTTGGAGTACGTGAGCAGCATTGGGATAGAGCGCGTACATACACGGGCTATAGTGAGGAAGAACGTGTACACACGTGGGCTGAAGGAAGGAAGAGCGTGTATAGTTGGATGAAGTCATGGAGACTTGAGTGTGAGCTGATGCCAAGTTCTTGAAGTCTGAAGCAAGTTCCAAATATGCATTCTATGGGCTTAGATCTGCCATAGAAACTCTGGTATGGTTACATAATTTTCCTGATGGATACTCTTTCTTATTGTATGGTGAAAGCTTAAGGCATTCTTGGTATGGCTGTTGTGATATGGTTATGTTGGCTCATTGATAGAGTGAGAAACACTCTTATGGTTCAGTACTGATATTATTGCCATAGTATACTGGATTCTTATATATGATTAAGTAGAATTCATATTGTATGGTTTAGGAGCATGAGAAAGTTGTTGGAGAGCATAGATGTGTTGTGATTGGTTATGGTTTAGATTGAAAAATGAAAGATAGAAGTGGATGTGACTGAAGGGTGCAGAGGATCTGAGTTTAATAAGGAGAGAAAACCCTAATTGTTTAGAAGGAATACGCAGGTTGTAGTAAAGACAGGTCGCGTACATACGCGAGTTGTACTACTGGTAGGGCGCATACATACATGTGTTGCACTATTGACAGGTCAAGTACATGTTGACAGAATGGCATTTGTTGAGGATTGATTCCTCTTCTCAGTTGGTGTTGAGTTGTGTAAGTTGAGTCTTGCATTGTAGAGTTGGTTCTCTTGTGGAGTTGTAACTCTATTTAGTTGTTGTTGATAACCTAAGGATTGTATTCCATAATTAAAAGAAAATTGTACATACAACTTGTGTTCTTTGTGTTCCTTGTGGTGATGACTTATTGATGATATATGTGTTAGAAAAACAGGACCGTGGAGCAATAAAATAAAACAAATGCAGAAACAAAACATAGAAGACACACAATACAAGAGAGACGCAGATTTACGTGGTTCACCTAGTGTGGGCTACGTCCACCAAAGAAATTACCAGGTCCTTCCTTTATTATTATCCAGCAAATGAAGGGATACAAGCTACAAAAAAACCCGTTGTAACTTCCTCTTCTTTCTCTCACAGTCTCCTCTCTCATAATACAATATTCACCATCAACCATAGCCGCAATACATTTCCCTCATAAAAGAGGGTTGCCTTCTAGGGAAAAAAACCCTAACATAATCTCTACC
>ML832556.1:23233-36958 GCA_009831015.1 Picea engelmannii
GTCTTCCATCTGCATCTTCCATAACTGGTAGTTTTGGCCGTTAAATTTCTCGACCCTAAACTTTCCATCTTCCGACATTGCTCCCACTCGAACCAGGAACCCTCTTTTCCTGCGAGTTACCTTATGCTCTGATACCAGTTGTTTGAAAAATAGGACCGTGGAGAAATAAAATAAAACAAATGCAGAAAAAAAACACAGAAGACACACAATACAAGAGAGACACAGATTTACGTGGTTCACCCAATGTAGGCTACGTCCACCAGAGAAATTTCCAGGTCCTTCCTTTATTATTATCCAACAAATGAAGGGATACAACCTACAGCAAAACCCGCTGTAACTTCCTCTTCTTTCTCTCACAGTCTCCTCTCTCAGAATACAATATTCACCATCAACCATAGCCACAATACATTTCCCTCATAAAAGAGGGTTTCCTTCTAGGGAAAAAAACCCTAACATAATCTCTACCGTTAGATCTGCGACCTTATAATGAATGGTCCAGATTTACAATGAAATTACAATATAATTTTATAAGGCAATTTTTGCTTCGGGGGCTTCGCCCCCAAATCCCCGCTGGGGGCCCGCTTGCCCCCAGACCCCCCAGTTGGGGGGATAGGCCCCCCGGACCCCACAGATGGGGTACCCCCCCTCTGCACTCCCCCACATGGAAGAGTGTACATAATTCTAGGGTGTAAATACTTCATGGGGTATAAACACGGCTAAAAGTAAAAGACCTATAAATCAGGAAGATAATCAGGCTCCACAACCAACAATATGTTGTTGGTATATTTTGTTGATATATGTTCACATTTAACTGGTTATAAATGACAGTAATAATTGATGAGTAATTGTTGATTGCTAACTAAGAAGTTTTGTGAAGGGGAGTTGAAAAAGATCCCTATACTGATTCAACCCCCACTCTCAGTGTGGTCGGTATGTCCAACAATTGGTATCAGAGCATGCCTTCACTATAAGCCTTAACAAGCTTGAAGGATATCCATGGACACACAAATGGATGATGAAGTTCCAATCCTTGATGATGAAAATTATTATACATGGAGAATAGAAATGAAAGTGCATTTGAAGGAAAAAGGAGTGAGTGTTTGGAAAGAAGTTATTAGTGGATCAGTTCCTTTGAATAACAAGTCAAAGTTTGTAGCTCAAAGGGAAGAAAAGAAGAATGATGCATTGGATCTCAATACCATTCTTAGTGGACTCTTGAGTTCTATCAAAGAGACCATGGGACAATGCACTTCTGCCAAGGATCTATGGCTAAAGCTAGAGAAGACATACCAAAGCAAAAAGGAATAACTTGAAGAAATTCCATCAAGATCAATGAAGGTAAAGAATCTCCAAAATCCTCTGATTGCAATGATTCTAAATCTAATGATGTTGGGAAAAAGGAAGACCTTGAAGACAATTCCATCAAGATCAATGAAGGTAAAGAATCTCCAAAAAAACCCTGATTGCAATATTTCAAAAATTGATGATGTTGAATATTTCTCTACAAGTGAAGAAAATAAGCTAGAAACAGTTTGTGTACAGTTAGATGATAGTTATCCCATGGAAAAAGTAGAAGAAGAACTATCAGAGCTTAAAAGGAAAGTTGAATGGAGTCTATTTGAATACAACTATGAACATTGTTACATAGAATATAGTTATCTTTCTAAGAACACTAAAAAGTTTCTTAAAAAGAATCAAAGGCATATCTTGAAGTTAAAGGAAATGCTCAAAGAACAAGAAGAAAGTAAAAAGACTCAATTAGAAGAAAAAGAAGAAGAGATCAAAAGACTCAATTAGAAGAAAAAGAAGAAGAGATCAAAAGAGTAAAGAATGAAATAGGAGAGAGGAAGAAGCTAGATGATGAGATTAGCAAAAGTCTTGAAGTTAATGGCCATCTCAAGACCGAAATTGAAGAAACCAAAAGGGTAGAGGAATTACTACAGAATCAAGTAAATGAAAAGGAAGAGTCATGTCATAAGTTGGAAGCTCAAGTTGATGATCTTATAAAGAAAGTAGAGAAGTCAAACAAGTTCATGAATAGCTCAACAATATTGAATGAGATCTTGGATAGTCAAATATCACCAAATGATAAATCAGGTCTTGGATACAACAAAGAAGCTACACATGTTGAAGCAAGCACCTGAAAGAAGCATGAGGTAAGTCCCTCACTCTCAAAGGATGGAAATAATGTTGCAATTCAACCATCTTCACAAGGCAAGGAAAGTTTCAAAAGAACAAAGCAAGGAAGACATCAAGAAGCCAACCTTACATCTCAAAGAAAATTCAAGACACCTTCAAGATGAACACCAAAGAAAAGGTATGAAAATGTTTTTCATGGTCAATGTTACTCATGTAATGAATATGGTCACAAAGATTTGGAATGTAGATATTATGAAAGGAAATATAGTGAAATATTTCATAACACCCTAAGGTGTTGGAGATGTAATCAAGTAGGACATATTGTTCCTCATTGTCACACCATGAGATGCTTTAGCTGTATTGGATTTGGCCACAAATCCCAGGACTGTTGGAACACAAGAAGAAACTCCATGATGAGGACTTCATATAGCATGACTAGAACAAGGCATGAAGTTAGGAAGGAAGACATTTTTGAAAAGATGGAAGCTCATAGCTCAAGTTTTGAGAAGCTAGGACACCTTCAGAAGTGAGTGAAGAAAACTAAACAATCAAAACATAATGGCAGCCTTAAGGGAATCTCAAGTTTGTCATATTCATAAGCATATGCGGGTTACAATGGTAACAGTCCTGTACATATGCAAGCTGACCTATGAATAGGTCACATACATATGTGAGTTGTTTTTACAGCAGGCCACATATATGTGGTAAAGACTTGGGAAAAAGGTTATGCACATGAGTTTCATCATGGTATGATGGTATGATGGTATAACTCTGTGTTGCAAGGTCTGACATGGTTTGTTGCAGAGCTTGACATTGTTTGCTACATGTTTTCATGATTACATGTTGGCATACATAATTGATGTATGTATGGTGATGACATATGATTGAGTGTTGAAAGACTATCTTGGATGCATGGTACTAACCCTAGAGTATGGATTGAGACATTTTTTTGTTGAAGAACAATGTTGGTTGTGACAGTGAAGTTTTGACACTTTGGTTATGATATATATCGTGATGATCCTATCTAGATATGTCATTGATATATTGAGGCACACTTCTAGTACATATAGTTTTGGATGCTTAGTATTTGTTGTAGTGAATGATCGTTGAGGCAAATCATTTAGAGTACATGGCTGGTACTTATTTGAGCTCCATTAATATATCTTATGATGTATTATGAGATGCATATTTGTTGGATATCTTGGTGCATGTATTTGGCATGAGGATGGGCTACATAGTGGGACATGTAGTTGATGAGTTGATGAGGTGGTCATATTGTACATCATTTATGAGCCAAAGCTTGATCTATGGTTGATGCATGCTTGGTACACTTTTGGTACATTGTTAGAGGCACCTACTAGCAGTATGATTGGCTCATGTTTTATGGTGGATATGGAATACATGCATGAGGACACATCTTTATTTGCAAGATACCAGATATATAAAATATGCAATACATAAATAAAATGCTAGAAATGGAAGAATAACAGTAAAATATCCAGCATAATCTTCACAATAACACAGAAATGATATAAGAATAGCAATAGAAATAGCACTTTGATTCAGAAAGCAATGTTCATAGGCCTCTTCGAGGGGGAAACCTCCAATCGAGAAGTGCTCTCTTACAATAATCTCCAAGCTAGGGTTTTCATACCCTCAACCCTTATTTATACTAAATATGTCTATTAAGAGAAGCATCTAGAGGAAGATCCTTCTAGAAGTGGAAGCTTCTATTAGGTCTTCTTACATCCACCTTATTCTATTTTATTGAAAGGCATTATTAATAATGTCCTTTATTACATCCGAATACATTGATCTACCTATGTGCGGGTTAGGACCTTAACATGTCCACCCCCTTAAAAATAGCCTTGTCCTCAAGGCTTGAGATGTGGAAACTACTGCAAAATGGTAGTTGGTTCCCAAGTGGCATCTACTGGAGTCATATCTTTCCACTATACCATCACTTCCTTGATGGTTCTCTGATGCAGGCGGTGCTCACGCTGGTCAAAAATTGCTTCTAGCTATAGCCAAATGGATCCTTCTTCAGCTAACTCTGGAAGGTTGGTTTGAATTTGGCACCTAGTTCCAATCACCTTCTTCAAGCATGAAACATGAAAAACAGGATGTAGCTTCAACTGACTGGGCAGAGATAACTGATATGCGACTTGTCCCACATGCTTGAGAATTTTGTAAGGGCCATAAAATTTGGGTGCTAGCTTCTGACAATGCTCGGCCTTGAGGGAAGTTTGCTTATATGGTTGCAGTCTCAGAAACACCTGATCCCCTTCTGCAAATTGACATTCAGAGCGACCTTGATCTGCTTGTTGCTTCATTCTATTATGTGCCATGACCAAGTTCTCTTTAAGGGTACGAAGGATATCCTCTCGAACTGTAAGTGTTTGGTCAACCGCCTGAACCTTCGAGGTACCCAGTAAGTATGAAAGAACTGAAGGTGGCTTTTGTCCATATACCGCTTCAAAAGGAGTCATGCGAGTGGTTGTATGGTATGTAGTGTTGTACCACCATTTGGTGAGGGGTAACCATTGAGCCCACTGGTGTTGTTTTTCAGAGGAAAAGCACCTCAGATATGTTTCCAAACACTTGTTGACAACTTCTGTTTGACCATCCATCTGGGGATGATAAGATGAGCTGAGATGCAATTGTGTGCCTTGTAGCTTAAACAATGCTTGCCAAAAATTGCTTGTGAAAGTTGGGTCTCGATTAGAAACAATAGAGTATGGCATTCCATGAAGCTTGAAGACCTAGTCCATGAAAATTTGAGCCACTGTGGATATAGTAAATGGGTGGTGAAGAGCGCAAAAATGAGCATACTTGGAAAGGCGATCCACCACCACCATTATGACTGATTTATTCCCCGATTTGGGTAAGCCTATAATAAATTCCATAGAGATATCCTTCCAAATAGCAGGGGGAATCGAAAGCGGTTGGAGGGTGCCTGGAGATTTGATTGTTTCTCCCTTGTTGCGTTGACACACCTCACATTCAGCGACAAACTTACAGATGTCCTGTTTCATACCATCCCATAAAAAAGAACATTTGACTCAGTCATATGTTTTGGTGAACCCTGAGTGCCCTGTTGTGGGTGTAGCATGAAGCTCAGAAAGCATCGTGGATTTGAGCTTGGATTGTTTACTTAAATACAAGTAGACTTTGTATCAAAGCTCATCCTGGAGCCAGGAGTACCCTAGGGGAGTCGGAGCCTTGTTCTGCAGCTGCTGGATTAGATGCGAACTTTTGGGATCTTGAATCCATTCCTGGCGTACAACTTGGAGCCAATCGAGTACAATAAAGGAAAGAGAAAAAAGGGATCCTTCGTCTTCATATTTCCGGGACAGTGCATCCGCCACGACATTTTCTTTTCCCTTCTTGTAAATGATCTCATAATCATATCCAAAGAGCTTAGTCACCCATTTTTGTTGTTCCTAGGATGAAATGCGTTGTTCCAAAAAGTACTTGAGGCTTTGATGGTCGGTCTTAATTTGGAAGCGTTGCCCCAAGAGATAAGGACGCCACAACTCAACGGCATGCAGAATCGCCAACATTTATTTTTCATAAATGGGTTTGCCCAAATTCCTTTTAGACAATTGCTTGCTAGTGAAAGCCAAAGGTCGACCCTCTTGCATAAGGACAACATCAATTCCTTTCCCTGAGGCGTCACATTCCAACACAAAGGTCTTTGTGAAGTCAAGAAGGGCCAGAACCGGAGTGGTGCACATAGCCATCTTCAAGGTTTGAAAATCTTGAGCAGATGCTGGAGTCCAAGTGAAAGAGTTCTTTTTTAGGAGAGCAGTGAGAGGTGCTGCAATCTTTTTGTGGTTCTTAATGAACTTGCGATAATACCCTGTGAGGCCCAAAAATACACGCAAGATTTTGAGAGTCTTTGGGTGCGGCCAGTCTTGCATATCTTCAATCTTTTTTGGGTCCACCCTGAAGCCATCCTTTCCCACCAGATGACCCAAGTATTCTACTTTTGAGGCACCAAAAGCACATTTGGACTATTTCAGGAAAAGTTGGTGCTGAGAGAGTAGGCAGAGAACTTGATCCACATGAGTAAGATGGTTTTTCCATGTTTTTCTATAGATGAGGATATCATCAAAGAAAACTAAGACAAAATGACGGAGAAAAGGGTGGAAGACATGGTTCATGAAGCTCTGGAAGGTGGAGGGGTCGTTACACAAACCAAAGGGAATGAAAAAAAACTCATAGTGGCCCTCATGACTTTGAAAGGCGGTCTTGGGAATGTCGGCCTCTTTCATACGTATCTGGTGATATCCCAAGCGAAGATCAAGTTTGGTAAAGAATTGGGTGCCACTTAATTCATCCAGGAGGTCATCAATGACAGGAATGGGAAATTTGTCTTTGATGGTCAATTTGTTGAGAGCACGGAAGTCAGGACACATTCTCCAAGAACCTTCTTTCTTCAGTACCATACGACCAGAGAGGAGTAAGGGCTCGTACTAGGACGGATGACGCCGGCAATAAGGAGTTCCTGGACCATTTTTTCAATTTCATTTTTTTGTGCAAAGGGGTGGCGATATGGACGTATATTGGGGGGAAGGATTCCTGGGACAAGGGGAATGGAATGATCATGAACACCGTGGGAAGGAGGGAGTCCTTGGGGAGTGGAAAATATTATTTGATGTTCAGAAAGGAGGGATTGGAGGTCTTGGGGCACTGGGGGTGTCTCTGTGGCTTATATGGCATGGAGTTGGGCAATGACACCAGAATGACCTTTTTTGAGCAAATTTTCCATGCGATGAGAACTGATGACCTCAGGTGAACCAGCAGTGATGCCTTGGAATTTATATTGGTGGCCTCCTTGGTCAAATTGCATGGTTAAGTTCTGAAAATCCACGAGAATGGGACCCAAAGTCCTTAGCCAGTCCGCTCCCAACACAATGTCGCAACCGCCCATTTCAATAGAAAACATATGGGATTTTAGGTGGTAGTCACCGATTTGGAGATGCACATTTTCACAGCGCCCGCCACACTTCATAGAACCACCATTGGCAATCATGATTTGGAAATTGTTGACAGCATGGATGTAGCAATGGGTTTCTTGGGCAATGCGGCGATGAATAAAATTGTGGGTGCTGCCACTATCAACCAGAATGATGACCTTTTGGTGCTTGATGTAACCGATTAACTTGAGGGTTTGGGGGGCAGAGAAGCCAATGAGAGCATTGAGGGAAATGATCGGTTCCACTTTGGGAGGGTCGGAGGGAGGGTTTATGTCAGTGATTTATGGTGACTCGGGAACAAGGGGAGTGTCAACATATTCTTCCAGAATATCCCAGAGATGGCCATAAAAAGATTTTGTTCCTTACATTTGTGGCCTAGGAAATATTTGTCATCACAATTATAACATAGGCCTTTGAGTTGGTGTTCAACCATTTCATCCCTAGTCAATTTTTGGATCTTTAATGGGGTGGAGGGGGTAGTGGGGTTTACTAGTTTAGGGCGAGGGATAAAGGAAGGCTTACGGTTTTGAGAGGAAACAATTTGTTGTGCTTATTTAGCTTTTTTAGTAGCCTCCACCCAATTCGTAGGTCAAGCCATGAGGACATGGGCCCGAATCTCCTCCTTGAGGCCACTGATAAAACACTCTCGAAAGAAAGCATCAGTCATTCCCTCTATTCGAAAATCCAAGTGCTCAAATGAAGCTATGAAGTCTTATACTATGCTTGATTGCTTCAATTTTGTCAAACGGCCCATATGGTTGGTTTCAGTGTCAAAGCGTTCATAAATCTCAGTCACAAATTGGGTCCAAGCAATATACCCTTAACGGGAAGTTTTTCTCCATTGCCACCATTGCCAACATTCTTGATCTAGATGGAGAACACCATACCGGAGTTTGGCCAAGTCATCTGTAATGTTGTAGAGAGAGAAATAATGTTCCATTTGGGTGACGCAACGAGTGGGGTTCGAGCCATCAAATTTGGTTACATCCACCCGCGGAAGGCGTATGTCCCGTTGAAAATGATGGGGCTGAAAGGAATGGGAAGAAGTTTCACCTTCAGTCTTTTTATGTGCATCAGGGAAAGATTCATCGGTAGGGATCTTGAGTTTGGTGCAGAGTGATGCAAAGACAGATTCAAGCTGGGTGGTCAGTTCGTGTTTGACTTCCGCCATTGCGGACTGCACGACTGCATTTACGGATGCATTTATGGTGGTATTGATGGATGCATCATGGGAGGCAATAGTAGCACTGAGTTGTTGCACTTCTTGTTTGGTCTCGAGGAAACCAAATTGCAAGGTGTTGAAGCGAGACTCTAGTTCTTGGCTACGGGTATGGGCCATGAGGATGAGTGAACTGAAAAGGGAGCGGGCGGGGTTAGAAATTTTTGCAGAAAAATGATATGGGTGAATGTGATAAGGGAGAAGAGATGAATCTAATGGAATAGGTCTCAAATAATGGTTATACAACTGCAGGGTTATACTTTGGTCTGAAGAATGATGCAGTGCTAAAATCCCCAAATTCTTAACCAGAAAGAAATGTGTATTTACTTGGAAACCCAAACACAGATGCGCGGCAATAGATCTTGCCAGTTTAATTTTTTTATGTTTATGTTTATGTTCCCCAAGGGTTAGGTATTCAAGGGTTCTACAGACAAGGGTTTGCCATGTGCTATAGCTCTCTAATATACGTGCGGGGTCCAACAGTAGTACTCAGCCCAATATCTCAGGGCACTAACTAAGGAGGATAAATCGTACCCTTAGTCGTACTACCCGACTACCCAGGTACTAGAGAGTATCTTCCCGAGTGCTGATCTCGGTGACACTATAGCAGTCTGGCGGCCGATAGGTTTATCTAAAGAGGGCTTCAGGAAATCTAGGTCGATTCGTACATAGGTGTTATTTGATGCGCTACCACTCGAAGGGGTACCAACAGGGGTTACAAGGGTGGCCAACAGATGTGATCTTAAGAACCACTTGTATTTCCTGCGTGTATGAATCCATCAACTGAGGGTTTATGTGTGTAACGACAGATCTCTGTGGTTTAAAGACGTCGGAATACGTCTCTACCCTGAAAAAAAAATACCCACAATTTCTGCCAAGGAAAGTGCTCTGATACCACTTGCAAGATACTAGATATATAAAATATGCAGTACAGAAATAAAATGCTAGAAATGGCATAATAACAGTAAAATATCCAGCATAATCTTCACAATAACACATAAATGATATAAGAATAGCAATAGAAATAGCACTTTGATTCAGAAAGCAATGTTCATAGGGCTCTTCGAGGGGGCAACCTCCAATCGAGCAGTGCTCTATTACAATAATCTCCAAGCTAGGGTTTTCATACCCTCGACCCTTATTTATACTAAATATGTCTATTAAGAGAAGCATCTAGAGGAAGATCCTTCTAGAAGCGGAAGCTTCTATTAGGTCTTCTTACATCCACCTTATTCTATTTTATTGAAAGGCCTTATTAATATTGACCTTGATTACATCCGAATACATTGATTTACCTATGTGCAGGTTAGGACCTTAACATTATTGCAGTTCATTTTGTTGTGGTATTGGTGCATGGTTGATGCACTTGCTTGGTACAAGTGGTGATACATGTTTGGTGCACTTGTTGATGTATGGATGATATAGTTGAGACACTTCATTTATTAAGATACATGATTGTGGCACTTGGTTTGATCCAGGTGGATATCGGTGGCCACCCACCTTTTCCAAATGGCTCAAAACAGTTTTCTGGCCATTTTGGCAATTTACTATTTTTAGCAGGTTTTAACTTTCGGGGCCATTTTGAGGGTCCAAATAAAGGTTTTTCGAGATAGAGGTTCTCAATGATAGCTAAAGGCATCATTGATCCCCCAAAATGAATCTCCTCAACAATACCTTTCCAACGAGCTATCACACGCCTAAAATGGAGATCGTATGCAAAAGTTACGACCCCGGGAAGTTGATGTACTCACTTACCCAAACGGGGCCCACATGACTTTTGGTGCTTCATCTCCTAGGGTTAGGTTTTTGGATGTCTAGGACTTTTGGCATTCCCGTTTATTGTAAAAGGGCCTTCAGAGCCTCATTGTAATCATCTTCTTGCAAATGCGAGTAGCCGTCACATCTCTCCTCAGAGATAAGCTCCACCATTCTAGCGAGTCTTTCACTCTGTATTTTTACAGTCTCTGTACATTTCTCTGATTAATAGAAATCGTGTATTAATGTATATCTATGTTTATGGTTGCATCTCTTATACATTTCTGTTATATTATTGAATATCTACAATATCTCTATGCATTTATTTATTATATCTCCGCTCTCATTTTGTGCCAAAAATAATCCGGATCATGGTTCTTGGTAGAGGCATATCATGAGTAATATGACACTTGTTTGACGCACATGGTTGGCATGTTGGTAGAGGTATATGGTTGATGTACTCCATTGATGATATCTTGTGGCATATGATATGGTATTGATGTACATGGTTGATGTACATGGGTATTGTGAATGGTTGGCACAGGATGTACTTGGTTTATGTTTTGTTCATGATTCTCTATTCATTGTTGACATATATTTTTCTTCATGATGTATGCTATGGCACGAGTTTGATGCATGGACAGGTCCAAGGATCGTCATAGAAAGAGCAGTTGATCTATGTTTCGACTGAGCAATAGTATTTGCAGCAGAAGCATATTGAAGTGGTAGCATATTGTTCATATTGTGGAGAAGATAGGGGGAGACATACCCATAGGGGGAGTCATTCTTCTTCCCATGATTCCAGGAGGAGAGATTTATCAGATGCAAAGATAAATACTTGGAGAAAGAGCATAGAGGCATAATTCCAGGGGGAGTGATGGTCACAGGGGGAACATGAGCTATTCAATATTACATCATATTGATATCCCTTGTTCAAAAGGGGAGAGATTATTCATAGGAAATCAAAGGCATTCAGGCAGGGGGAGCAGTCCCAAGGAGAGAACTACCCTTTTCCATTGATGTCAAAGGGGGAGATATAGTCACATTGATGTGATTGAGATGACTATTGATGCAGAGCAATGCCTTGTCTACATGTTTCCATCAATTATTGGTGTTGACATCAATGTTGTTATTGTCATCAATGTCAAAGGGGAAGATTGTTGGATCATGTTGTCATTGATGTCAAAGGAATAATGTCTTGTCATAGTATATTGATGGATCATGTATTGTCCTTGATGTCAATGAATTGATATCAAGTGGAGTCATAGTCATATGATGTCATGCATAGATGAATATGAATCAATGATTTTTCATTGATACATGATTCATAGATGAAGATGGATCCATGAGTTGTCATTGATATATGATGCATAGATGAAGATGGATCGATGTGGTTTCATTGATATATGATGCATAGTTGGATTGATGTAAAGATGACTCATTATTGTCTTATCATGGTTGATAAGGAGTGCAAATGGATGAACTCCAAAGTGGTCCCCTTATGGTGAAAGCCCTCATAGGAAGACGATTTGTGGTTGAGTTATCCTAGTAGTATGGTTAGAGAACCCATGATTAATTGTGGAATAATAAGATGAAGATCAATCAATTTGTCAGTGAAACTATCCTAGATGGATAGTTCTTGTCAAGTCATTTCTGATGGTATGTGGAACGTCACATAACTCCTCACGGTTTGAGTGTTATGGCCTTACGATGTTGGAGGACCCTCATATGTTGGCTTGAAGCCCCAAAAGGTCAAAGAAGTCAAAATGCCTGCAAAGAAGAAATTATTAAATAATAAAGTGAGGTGACAAAGTCAACGAGGATTATTTAAATAATAAAGTGAAGTGACAAAGTCATAGATGATTATTTAGATAATAAAGTGAAGTGACAAAGTCAAAGAGGATTATTTAAATAATAAAGTGAAGTGACAAAGTCAAGGAGGATTATTTAAATAATAAAGTAAATGGAGAACTTTCTAATTATGGAAAGCAGTTATAAGAAGGTTAACCCTAAAATGAAGAAAATGGTTTAAGTGGTCAAGTGGATATTAGATACATGGACAAGTGGCAAATTGGGAAAAGTTGGACATAGGTGATTATGTGGAAAAAGTGGCTATGTGGACAAAGTGGCCTAGAAGATGCTTCTAAGGAAGCTACTTGTTAAATAAGAGGCAAGGGTCTATTCTGAAATATATCTCTTGAGCATATATTGAAGATCTATTCTAAGAGAGAGATTGAATGGAGGATCTCATGGATGCATCAAAGTTTTCGTAAGTCTGAGATCATGATGGCGAAAGTTTCGAAAGTTCGGAAACCCTAGTTTCTGAAGGATTTCGCGAGCAGCAGTGGGACAAAGTGCGTAAATACATGGGATACAGTGAGGAAGAACACATACACGTGCGGGCTGAAGGAAGGAAAAGCGTGTATAGTTGGATTAATTCATGGATACTTGAGTGTGAGCTAATGCCAGGTTCTTGAAGTCTGAAGCAAGTTCCAAATATGCATTCTACGGGCTCAGATCTTCCATAGAAACTCTGGTATGGTTACATAGTTGTCTTGATGGATACTCTTGCTTATTGTATGGTGAATGCTTAAGGAATTCTTGGTATGGCTGTTGTGATAGGGTTATGTTGGTTGATTGATAGAGTGAGAAACACTCTTATGGTTCAGTACTGATATGATTGCCATAGTATACGAGTTGCTTATACATGATTAAGTAGCATTCATATTGTCTATTTGAGGAGCATGAGTAAGTTGTTGGAGAGAATAGATGTGTTGTGATTGGTTATGGTTCAGATTGAACAATGAAAGACATAAGTGGATGTGACTGAAGGGTGCAGAGGATCCGAGTTTATCAAGGCGAAAAAACCCTAATTGTTCAGAAGGAATACGCAGGCTGTAGTACAGATAGGCCGCGTACATACGTGAGTTGTACTACTGGTAGGGTGTGTACATACGTGCATTTCACTATTGACAGGTCTCGTACCTGTTGACAGATTGGCATATGTTGAGGATCGATTCCTCTTCTCATTTGGTGTTGAGTTGTGTAAGTTGAGTCTTGCATTGTAGAGTTGGTGCTCTTGTGGAGTTGTAACTCTATTCAGTTGTTGTTGATAACCCAAGGATTGTAGTCCGTAATAAAAAGAAAATTGTACATACATCTTGTGTTCTTTGTGTTCGACAACACAGGTATTCCAACAGAGGACGAACACCTTCCGTAACCACTCACATAACCATATCAAATATCAACACACCGATGTTTTCATGTGGTAAAACCTCTACGGGGAAACATCCACGGCCCCAACCAATGCGGCCACTTGGAGCAGTTTATTAATGCAAAGAAAAAGATTACAGAGAGATTTTACAAGAGAGTTTCTCACAATCGATCATCGGCAAATGACCCTCCATGCTCTTTAAATAGATATCATGGACCAATAGGGTGTTAAGCCACAGATCAATGGTCGTTAAGATTGAGGAGAGTATGAATTGTCAGATCACTCTATGTCGGGAACATATCGTGACCGTCGGATTTCCTAACTACAAATGCATACTAATGCATACTAAAGAAACACACTTTTACCTAATGAAATATTAGACCAAGTAGATCTTAACTAACTCCTAAGTGTCTAAA
>ML832556.1:38284-52712 GCA_009831015.1 Picea engelmannii
CCTAAGTCTGTCATTTCAAATTTCTTCTTAAGGCTGGTTTTCACATGGTTTAAAAGTTTTGAGTCACTACCAGTAAGGATAAGCTCATCAACATAAAGGACAAGGATGATGAGATGGATCTGATACCATGTTCGACAACATAGGTATTCCAGCAGAGGACGAACACCTTCAGTAACCACTCACATAACCAAATCAAAGATCAACACACCGATGTTTTCACGTGGTAAAACCCCTATGGGGAAACATCCACGGCCCCAACCAACCCGGCCACTTGGAGCAATTTATTAATGCAAAGAAAAAGATTATAGAGAGATTTTACAAGAGAGTTTCTCACAATAGATCATCGGCAAATGACCCTCCATGCTCTTTAAATAGATATCATGGACCAATCGGGTGTTAAGCCACGGATCAATGACCATTAAGATTGAGGAGAGTATGAATCGTCGGATCACTCTATGTCGGGAACATATCGTGATTGGCGGATCACTCTATGTCGGGAACATATCGTGACCATCGGATTTCCTAACTACAAATGCATACTAATGCATACTAAAGAAACACACTTTTACTTAACGAAATATTAGACCAAGTAGATCTTAACTAACTCCTAAGTGTCTAAATATCCTAACACTTTGTTTTCCTTGTGGTGATGACTTATTGATGATATATGTTGCTGGTATATGTTGTTGATATATGTTCACATTTAACTGGTTATAAATGACAGTAATAAGCGATGAGTAATTGGTGACTGCTAACTAAGAATTTTTGTGAAGGAAAGTTGAAAAAGATCCCTACATTGATTCACCCCCCCCTCTCAGTGTGTTTGGTGTGTCCAACACATGGGCAAGCACAAATTTGAGTCTGTCCATGTACATGGATAGGCCCGAATTCATTCCTTGGCATCCATTTTTAAAGAGATTTTGGAGTTTATTAGACAAACTAAGTGCTTTAATTTTTTGTGCTCTATGAAAAGATAATGAGAGGGCCTATCCATGTACATGAACAAGCCTGGATTTGACCCTATCCATGTATTTAAGTATTAATTACAAATTTGAACTAAATGGAAAATTTTATCAAAAGTTTTTTCCCCAACGAATTTAGTTTGAATTACATTGTTTTTGAATTTGAATGGGAACATAAACCAAGTGACCTAAATTATAATTAATTTATGCATAGGTTGGTTTTTAGATGTGACATAAGTTACATGAGCTATGTAGTTTTAAATTTCACTAATATTGGTAGGTGCATCGTCTATGTTGGTTATGCAATTCCATGAAATGAAAAACTTAAATGAATCGACATAACATGCAAAAATGAACTAAGACTTGGGACTTCCATTTTTATTTTTTTATCACCAACAATAAGTAAATTAGCACCTCTATCCATGTACATGGACAGGGCCGAATTAGGCCTTGTACACCTACTAAAAAATAAAATTTAAAAAAATAAATTAAACTTAAATTAATTTAAATACAAAGGTTTAGAATTACCTTCAACCTGAAGCGTTTGGACTGGTGAAGCATTTGGACTGGAGCCCTCACCACGAACACCAAACAATGCCAATGACCACCACCAATGAATGCCAACAATCACCACCAACGAACGCCAACGACCAGACTCTCATTAGCAGAAAAGGGTTAGTAGACTCTCACTAGTTCGGAAAACTGCCAAATGACCAATGGGAGGGTGATATATAAAAATGTTTTTGGCCGAAAAGATGTTACCAGATGAAAAAAAATCCATCCGGCTAATATGGTACACAACATTCGAGGGCGTCGTCATGGTACCATTTGATTTGACATCTAAATGTTCAGCCGAAAAAGGTTTCGACCGAAAACACTTGTCTTTTGGTTGAAAGAACCAGGAGTTTGGCCGAAAAAAGGCAACTAGGAATTTTGGAGACCTGATTCTCACAAAAGTGTAACCCACTTTCATGAATTTACCCTTGGATATGATGTTATTGTTTCCTCCCTATCTACACCTGGCCTTGCTACAACCAAGGAATTTTTATTTGTTGTAGGTGGAGTTCAGACTAGTTTTCCAGAACAGCAACCTACTATTGATTGTGCCAAATAGATTGATGAGTTTTATGTTCCTCACATGGAAAAATTTGAACATACAGATGACATTGTTGTTGATATGTTGGGTTGTTCTACTTTTGTAAGTGAACGTGAACCTGATCCTACTTCCTTTGATAAACTAGTGCAAACATATATGCCCTACCATCATCTTCACCATAAAAAATGAAGGAATGGAAATCGTGCTTTCATATATTTACAGAAGAGACATGAAAAATATAATTGTGGACCAGTGTCGACTACCAAGATAGATTGTGTTTGAATTGATGGATGGTCGTGGAATCATTTGATCAAATGTCTGATGACTTCATATTATTGTGTATCATTTGGTGTACATTCGGGAAACATTCCTCTTACTTACTGATGATTTCCTTGGAAGTGGTCGACTGAGGATTGACATGACATGACATTCGATTGGAGTTTTGACTGAGTGCTTAAGGAGAAGCACAAGGTTAGGGGGCAACATCTCTTTTCCATTGATTTCAAAGGGGGAGAGCTACAGATAGGGGGAGAATTCTCTCTATTCCTGGGAGAGATGCAAACATGGGGATAATTCTTTCTATACATGGTGGACTATGTGTTTCATTACAGGATTTCCATCAATGACAAATGGGGATATTATTGGAATTATTGCCATTGAGTTCAATAGATTAATAATGTCATTAATGTCATATTATGACATTACAATACACACAACATTTCCAAGATTGATTTATATATATAGGTCTACAAGTATATTAAAAAAAAGGGTGCATGTAAAAAAGTAAAAGTTAAATCGTGGTTTCAAACACATGGGCTTGGGTTATTTTCCCATAGTATTTGGAATTATTATTTAATTAAGGGACATGTTCCTTCATGAAGGTTTATGAAAAGGTATAAAAAGAGAAAGCATTGAGAGAAAGTGTGTGTGTGGAAAATGGATTAGCAAATATTGAATTGTGAAAACAATTTCAAGCAGGTCATCTTGGCACTTTCACTATAACTTATTTTCTGGGATATTTAAGACCTTAAAATTTTGCAGAGACAGAGGCGTAATCTTGGTGTACATGTGGTACAAATTTGAAATTTTTGTTCGCTAAAATTTTAGAGATATTCCCTATGGAAGTTAGGGTTCTTGAATGCTCCTAAAATCAGTTTCAAATAGGTCAGCTTGGCACTTTCGCTATAACTTATTTTTTGGGATGTTTCAGACCTTCAAAATTTTCAAAGACAGAGGAGATATCTTGGTGTACATGCGGTTCAAATTTTAGATGTTGGTTCGATAAATGATTGGAGATATGCTTTGTGGAAGTTAGTGTTCATGAATGCTCCTGAAATCAGTTTCAAACAGGTATGTGTAGAACTTTCGCTATAACTTATTTTCGGGGATGTTTCAGACCTTGAAATTTTGCAAAGAAAAAGAAGATATATTGATGTACATGTGGTACAAATTTCAAGTGTTGGTTTTCTTTACTTTATTTTATATGCTTTGTGGAATTTAGGGTTTCTGAATGCTCTTGAAATTAGTTTCAAACAAGTCAGCTTGACATTTTCACTATAATTTCTTTTATGTGACTCTTCAGACTGTGAAAATTTCAATGAACAAAAGAGACACACATAAGTACCTTAGGTAACAATTTCATAATCGGATTTGAAAAATTGGATACATAGAATATTTTACAAGTCCATTCTTAGGAAGAGGCCCAAAATAACAAGCTTTGAGAAAGTTACCATTTGGAAATTCATTTTTTGTTCAAACATGGTAAAGGTAGAAGTAGTGAGCAGACCTAGTGAAGGAAGAAGCAGTGAGTAGACCTGGTAAAGGCAAAAGCAATGAGCAAACCTAGTGAAGGCAGCAGTAGCAAGCATACTTGGTGAAGGTTGGTGCAACTCACACAAAGAGATTGGTGTCTCTTGCTAAGTTGGTGCTTAGGGATGGGGATTGGTGTCTCTAGTAGATTGGTGTCTACGAAGATCTGTAGTAGTAGGTTGGTGCCGCTCAAACAAAGAGATTGGTGTCTCTTGTTAATTTGGTGCTTAGTGGTGGGGATTGGTGTTTCTAGTATATTGGTGTCTACAAAGATTTGTAAGAGTAGGTTGGTGCCTACTAGGATTTGAACCGGTGAAGGTTAGTATCTCTAGTAGGTTGGTGCCTACAAATATTTGTAATAGTAGGTTGGTGCCTACAAAGAATTATAAATATAAGTTTTGTGGGTGCCTACAAAGAATTATAAATATAAGTTTTGTGGTTTTCTCCTAAAAGAGTTTTCACGTAAATCCCGTATTTCGTGTTTTACAGTTAATAAATTTCATATATAATTATTTTCTTATGATTGATGAATGTTTGAAAAAACAAAAAATTATCTTATACTATTCACCTCCCCTCTCAGTAAAAGTGTGTGTTCAACACATCTATCTTCATGACATACATATAATTGATCCCAATCGATATGGTATAGTCCAAAGGAGCATCCACCATTTTTACATTAATAAAAACAATTTCACCACCTAAAGTAATAGGTAATTGAGTCAATAAGCCCTGCAGTCGAAAATGCCTACCATTAAGATCTCTGGTAAAAGTGAAGTCTATGTGAGAGAATATAAATTTCTAAGAGAATGTGTAATGGTTAGGTATTGAAAGATTGGAATATAGTCCATGGATATTTATAGGGACTGATATTAAAATATATGTTTAATGGTTAGGTATTGGGGGATTGGAATATAATATTAATGGTTATGTTGGAAGTTTGTTGTAGAGGAGATAGTGGGCCATAACCCAAAGGTCTTTGGAATGAAGAATAATATTGTGTAGAAGGTACAAGTTGAGCATATATGGTGTGTAGACCATGTTGACTTGTGTGATGATTTCTGATGGACGTGTGTATGAGTGCCTTTCAAATGACACACTTAATAAAAATATCCCCATTTGTCCCTCTACCTTTATGAAATATTGATAAGATACAGAATGAGAGAATCTCCACTATCAATTACCTTGTTACACACCATGGTGATTGAATATTTCTAGTAGTTGTGTGTGGAAGACAGCTTGAAATAATAATAAAATTGGCATTTCATAGCTACGCTGTCATGAATAGATCCTTTTTTCAAATGATTATTATGACTCCCACAAACAAACAAAAAACATGCCAACTCATTTTCTATGTGATGGTTACATAACAAAACCTCCTTTGGAATATTTTCCAGCAATATGCCATGTGATTACACCATTACACCAAGGGAAACATAAAATACACAATTTATTCCTTTGACAAACCTAATCACATTGACATGGTCGTGTCTCTCCGTACACTTTGTGGATAAAGTTATCACGTCGGACAAACTTGAAAATATCTCATATTCGCTGGAAGCATGAAGCTTCTCTATTTTTTTATTTTTCCACAATGAATACGTTACACAATAAAATAAAAATATCCACCTTAACACGTCACACAATAAAACAAAACCTGAGAATCTTTGATACATACCTTTTGCTCAACTTTTCTGGACTTAATATTAATTTTTTTAAGTCTCTTTTCATGTAAGCTTTAATTAGTTTGATTAGTATTTTATTGTATAAAAGATCCCTAAAATACTAATATCTTTAAAAAAAACATAGGCTAAAGAACGTAAAAGGTATGATTATTTGTTGCCTCTTCCAAGCGTGTAGGAGTGTGTGTTGCTCTTGTTCTCCATCCATATCACCTGTATCTTTATCCTTGTATTCGCCATGTCTTGAAATTCACTGATGAGAAGCCACCAATTGTGTATCTTTATTAAGAGTCTTTACTAGTATCTTTATTAAAAGTTTTTACTAGATTTTTTTAAGAGATTGCATTATGTCTTCAGGATGGCCAAGTGTTGTTGTATGCCGAAGGTAGTATATAGCAATGAGTTAGCATTGACTTTTATATTAGTTTTGTGTTGACTTGAAAATGTTCAACATAACAATTAAAAAAAAATATTTTTTTTAAAAACAAAAATAATATTTTTTTTAAAAACAAAAATAATATTTTTTTTAAAAACAAAAATAATATTTTTTTAACTTTTCATTGGTCAATAACTTAGTGTTATTGCAGCCTTCACGTATTTCGAAACCTTAAATTAATGAGAAAAGACAAGACCGCACAAAAACTAATATAATGTAATGCAATATAATGTAATATTGTATTATAATATATGTTAAAATCTAATATTGTATTGTTTTTTCAAACGAGGTAAAAATTTAAATTTTAAATGTAAACTTTTTTACACTTATTAAAATTTCAATAATTTTACATTTCTTAATTTTTTTTTTAATTTTTTAATTTCAATAATTTTACATTTATTAATATTTTTTTAATCTTTCAATTTCAATAATTTTACATTTATTAACATTTTTTAATCCTTTAGTATAATTTTATAGAAATTTGTATGTAGTAATTTTTAAAATTTTAAGTTATATTTTAAAATATAAAAAACATTGAGATATTTTTAATTTTTTTAATTATTATAAAGATCATGGGAAGTATAGATCTGCATTCTTTTTGAATGACTAAGGAAATATCTGAATATTATTTATATAAGCCGTGCAGACACTAACAAGTAAAGTTCTCGGAGGCAGTACATGCAGCGTGCTACCCTTGTTTAACTCGTATCAAAATGTTTATAATTTCTGTGATTTGAGAGATACATTGTTGTTCATATTTATGAAATCCGATGATGAGAGTAAGAATGGATGCTCTATTGCCTTGAACCATATCTTCATGTGTACTTAAAATCCTTCTTAATTCTTATAGATCCCAATGATCCATTGTGCGTGATTGATCTGCTATTAGCGGGACAAAGAGTTGACAAACCCCCAAGCTTTTGGTAGAATTAATGTAGAGGAAGATCGACACAACTCCCAAGTGTATTGTCTTTATTAACATACAAATGTGACTATAGGTTATGACTTGCAAGTAAGTTGAAGAAGATTGCACTCTCTACATCGCTTCCCAAATACTCGAAACCAATTATGCACTCCCAATAACACAAGATATTTGTTGAGTGAGCAGTCACTACTTGACTATAAACCAAAATCATCAAACAGAGAGTGAATTGGAAGATGTCAATACCAGTTGTCTGCCTATGTACCAACATTGGTTCCTTGCAGAGGCCAATTAAAAAAAGAAGCTCGTAGCCAAAGAATAGACACCAAATTTTTACACCCGAGGACTTCAATCCTTAGAAATTCAAATTCTAAACCATCATAACCATGACCAAGGATAACTAATTTTCTAGCAAGTAAATTATATGCACTATAAACTAAGCAAAAGAAGAACATACAAAGTGAAAAAAAGGCCAATCACCAACCTAAAAACCAATGTTGAATTAGATGCTTGCCTTCTGCTCACTGGATTGAGGTCAAAATGGCCATTGTACCACCTTATTCAAGGTGAATTAAACCTGAGCCTTCGATACCTTCCATCCCCACAAACTTGAACATGTACAAAGGAGTCTTGGGTCTCGCCATGTTTATTACTCTACCTTGGAAGATGGGCTTGCATGTAAGGGACACATGGCTTAATATGTTTGAGGTACTTGTCATTTGATACATAGGACAAATTAAGGTATAGCTTGGATGGTTGATTGACCATTAACCCAAATCTCCATCATCTAAAGTTTTATTGCCTTGTTGGCTAGTGAGTCAACTTGACAATCATGGCCCCTTAAAATAAGAGAAAAAAAAAAAAATGAATTTTTTAAGCCCCGTGTTGTGCTTGAATCATAATTGAGGCAAGTCTAGAATTGGCTAGACATATTTTCTTGTGCACCAACTTAATAATTATGCTATAATCCCCAAAAATATATAAATGTTGAGTATGTTTTTCCACCACTAACCTTAGCCCCTGGAATAGCGTCTACCTAGTTGTTGGATAACATTCCTAATCCCCAAGCATATCACAATTCTATTTTTCATCTGGGATCAATGAGGATCCCCCCATGCATGCTACCTCTTTTTAAATGTATTAATAATAGTGACTAAGATGTGTTAAAAGGAGGTGGATTCATCGATAAGGAGTGAGGAGTCTTTCACCAGTGGATAAGGTTCAATTTCCATGAAGGGTTCTCTTAGAGTCATGAAATCACTTTAAGGTAGTAGTTGAACATATGGTTCCACCTAGAGAGATTATATTTAATGATGTTATGACTTGTGCACGCATAAGTGGATCAAATCTACCAACATGTCCTTTAAATTTTAGCCCCAAGAGTTAACTCAAATGATCTTGAACCAGACATAAATGTCTAAAAAATTAGGTCATGGGTTCAACTCTATAGAGCTCCTCATGATTAGGCACAATAATTAACCCTAATGGTTTACCCCATTTATAATACGTAAATCACAGACTCATTAACAAAAAGATTAACAAAAAGTTTAAATCCATTTGTTTTTTCCATATATATATCCTTCCATTTATTTTATTTTCAATAAAATGTATGTATATATTAGATTGAGAAGCATTTGCACTTAGAGAATATTTTAAAAATTAAAACGATTACTTTTGAATTCACAATAATATTAAAAGCAAAAGCAACGTCGTTGTGGCTCCATACATAGATTGTTTTTTATTGATTATCTTCACATTGATAAACACTTATTCAAAAATTTTAAAGTATATTTTGTTGTTAGTAAAAGAAGCTTCACTCGTCATAGGAAGTTCATTAGAGATTTTTACATTGACGCGATTATAGTTTAAATTAATTCGAAAAAAATGTGATTTTTTCCAATTAAGTTAAAATTTTAATAACTAGTTTTGTGTATTGAAAATTTTAGAATTTATTTTAGACATTATCTTTGAAATTAAGAAAAGCATTCGGGATATTTTCCACAATTTATAACTTAAAAAATTAAAATTCTAATAATTAAAAAATATGCACTTATTTAAACGCAACAAAGATATTAGTTGAAGATATACACTATTGAATATAGCATGTGAAGGCCATTCATTAAATTAAGAAATAAATCAGTGACATCTAAAGTTCATCCATTCATGATTTTGAAAAGCAATGATATGCACTCGAATGATATTTGGCAATGGCAATCAAAGTGTAAATGATACATTATGTTATGGTTTTTTAAATAATATACGTGTAAATGTGATAGTGATCCATCAGGTCGATTTCCCACAATTGCAGAGTTATGAGTAAATTACGTTGCAGCTTTAACACTCAAGTTGCTCTCAATTTTATTATACGGGCCCAATTCCCTCTGTTTATTGAGTCTGGAGTATTATGTTCTCACACTAATCTCTTTCGGTATTTATCTACAGTGCTTAAATTTGGGCGTTTATCCTCTTCGTGACCAATTGTTACAACCATGTGCTTAAACCCAAGCGCTTCTCTTGTGTGACTCTAAGCCCTTTCGTCCACATGATCAATAACTGTGATTGGGGCTTATCCACTTAGGCGCTTAAACCTTAGTGCTAGCTTCCAACGTTCTTGTTCATGTGATCAATGGCTATAACCATCAACTAAGCTCCATGGATGTACATGATCAATCTAGATCATCGATATATACTCTTCAACGGATGACTGACACTTATAGAAGTTCTGGGACGTCGGGACTCCATGCCTTCTCAACTACCCAAAACTCTCGATGGGCATGGTCCACAATGACCTGGATTGTTGATCTCGTTGGTGATCAATGGTCACAATCTCTTCCTTTGCAATATCGTTCAACAATGGAACACCGTCAATAAAAATCACAGATCTAGTATGGACCATTAATCCTTCTTTAATTATATTTCAACTCATGACGTGGGCCGCCACAAAACTTTGATCAGTCCATAACCTTGCTTCCATGTGTCATCTCCTAAGTGGGGCTCTGACATCATCCTGACCTATCTCGTTCTCGACGGAGGTCGTCGATCTATAGACTCAGGATTTTATCTTCGTCGTTGATCTGCATTCAAAGGATTTCCACGAAAACCATGTATCGTGGGACCAAGTCTCCACGTGTCACATCTTAAATGGAAGTTCTTACATCAGCATAATGTTTCTCATCATTGGGACCTCGAAACTTTTCATCCCTCCAACACCTTAGAACCTCTGGTACCTACGGTCCATTATAACGAGAACCGTCGATCTAGATCCGGATCGAATGGTCATGATTATTCCTTAACTTCCTCATTTCTTCTAACTCCTGATACAGTTATTGTTCGTTGATCTAACTCTAGAATGGATGGCCAAATCTTACTCTCACCACCAGATATCGGGACTTCTATAGTGTCCTTCTAACCTCTGATAAAACTTTCATATGTCGATCGGCTCTCGAACGAACTGTGACGACTTAATTAGGTTGTGATCTAACGGTTACAATCCTCTAGTCACTTACAGTGAAAATCTCTCTCTAACTTTGTTCCAACGACTTATATTCATCAATACAATGTTCTGACGGTTGTTGTTCCTCAATGCTTACCTTGCATGAAGAAACATCTTCGACCTTTGTTCATCCACGACTCCAAATAACTCAACCCAATTTGTCTTTGATTAGTATCATCGTTCTCTTCGATGATCGATGATCGATTACGATCTAAACCTATACAACACTTGTTAGAGAACAATTTAACACACAAAGGAACCCATAGGGATTCAATAACTCACACTTCATCCAATGATATACAAAAACACCAAATAAACACACAAAGATTCTATAAATGAATCTGTACACAATTACACAAGGCCTTCTAGCCTTCTCAAGATCTACTATCATAGGAAGATTCACTTACATTTAACCAAACTCAAATAAACAAACCCTATCCTATGAATTCCTTCTAGAATCCAAATGAAACATAGGAAATTACAATAATAACAAGTTAGGGAACCAACTCCCTTGGTAAACTCAAAGACCCCCTAGGTCTGTTCAACAAGGTATATTTTGGAGTAAAAACTCTTGCATCAGACTCCCAAGTTTTAAAAAAAATCATGATCTCCTGATCATGTGTCTTCAATTGAAGTCCTCCTTTGATCCTCTGTTGATGTTTGTCCATATTCTCTATTGCATATGTCCTCTACTACTATCCTCCATCTTCTAGGACCCCAAATTTTGTTTTTTTGTTTCACATACTGTTGGTTGCCCTCTTGCCTCATCTCTACTTGAGATTTTCTAGGATCCCATATCTTACTTTGTTGCTACCAGTTACCTTGCTGACAATCTCTCACAGCCAATTGCATTTTTTGGACGACTACACTTCTCATTTCATGGTATCCCCATCTGGAGTTCTTCATCGTCAGCTTCCATAAAGCATCTATTTCAATGTCCAGTGTTACCTTTTGTCGGTCCATGGTATTGTTGCAAACTTGTTGTTGCACTTCTATAGACATAATGTGTATGTCTCTTGCTGCCATTTCTTCATCCTTTTCCTGCATCCATCTTGTTGCAACAATAAGCTCCTTGTTTTTTTCCTTGATGTCCATAGGTCCATGGAAATACTCATTAACGTCTACAACTACAACATGTAGTTTCTTCTTGTCCTCATTTCCATTTCCTTTAGACAACTCGACATCCTTCGGTTATCTAAATTTTACATACTCAGACAAACAATTAGTTTGAAAAACTAATAATTCTTCTTCTCCTCTTGATGCCTCGAATCCATCATTTATATCATGTATCATTGAAGAATTTGTTCCTGCAACAACTATGAAGTCTTCATCAATCCTTGGATTGATCAACCACTCTTCCAGTAGCCTTAGTTCTTCATCACAATCTCTCAACATTATCTTTGAATGTTGTTTCTCAATTACTTCATTTTCTTTGTGGTTGTCTTCATAACCTACATACACACAACAATGATTAATTGCAAATCCATGAGACTCTTGGGTCTCATCTGGTATCATCTCCTTATGCTGGTCTGAGCACTTCATAAGATTGCCATCATCCGCTTCCTCATTTATAAGTTGTGTATAGTATTTCCCATGACTATTTTTATGAGATAACAATATATCATCTTTCTTCATAACATAATTCTGATTATGTTCTATGCCTTTAGAAAGTATATATCTCCCTTCAACAATCTTTATGAAAGTGTCAGATGACTTTCCAACTTCATCCTTTGCACAACCTATAAACACACACAAATCATTAGTTTTAAAAACACAAGATTCCATGGTCTCATTTGATGCCTCTGACATCATCCCCACATGATGTTCTAAACTTTATTGACATATCATGAGACTTTCAACAGGTCTCCCTTCAACATATCCATCATCATCCTCTCCAAGGAATGATCCTTTCTCTGGTTCACATAAGTGAAATCCTTCTTCCATCATTGTCCTCTGTCTAAACTCATCTTCTCTGAGTTTCTCTTCCTTCAATGAAGAATTCAAATCGTGCATCAATTTCTTCATAGAAAATTACACAATAGGCCACTTGACATTCTTCTTCACATTCCAACCCCATCTATGGTCTTCATTGCTTTCCTGTAGAAACTTCAAAATTATACTGAGTCTTTCTTTTACCTCAGTAAATTCTTTGTCAAACTCCTCTTGGTTCATCTTTCTATCAACTGCTTTCACATCCTCTCTCCTCTTTTTGTGGATTTTCTTTGAACCTTTGTCATGACCATCATTAGTCATCTCCTGCTAAGATCCTGGATACAAAATACCACAATAGTACCAAAGATATCTAAATACAAAAGCACCACAATAAATATAGAAGAACAATATGAAAAATCTCTTTTATTACTACCAAACCCTTAGGGTAGGGCAACACCATACAATGGATCATATTATGGAAGGGATCCTCTCCTGTTCACTTGCCTCTTCGAGGGGGCTTCCTCCTAATGAGCTTTAGCTCCAAATACAATATTTGTCTTCATATCTCATTACATTGCTTGAACCCCTTTATTTTGTGGTACCATTACCTAAGAACATTCTAGAGGAGGAATCTTCTAAAAGTAGAGCCTTCTAAGAAGTCCTCTTACATTTATTATATCTAACTACTCATTTATTATATCTAACTACCATAGTGGGCCTTATTTAATAATATAGTGGACCTAGTCCACCTTACATTGAATGGTCTCCACTATTATCATTATGGGCTCTCTGGCCCCTCCACTACCTCTCTAGCTACCTTACATTCCATCCCCCTTATGAAAGTGTTGTCCTCAACACTTGATGAACAACCATATACCAGGGTCCCATGGATAAGTGTGGACCATAGTGTTGAAGTATACTAGAGAACCAGGGTCCCATGGATAAGTGTGAACCATAGTGATGAAGTAGACTAGAGAACCAGGGTCCCATTGAGAAATCAAAACCACCATGTTGAAGTATTCCAACTGCCATTGTAAACCAGGGTCCCATGTCCAAATGCTCATGTGAACTCCACACGAAAGATATTAACACCCAATAACCAACTGAAAATGATTCTCCTAATACTGACACCTATCATGTGGATCCAAATAAGAATATCCATCCACATAGTGGGAAAGGATCAAAGATGAATCTTGAAGGAACAATACCATTGTAATCATAACTACCTCCTAATGTGGGACATTGATGTTCTCTACATAAGGTGGAGTAGAGTCATCAGATAAAATATGGAAGTGGTTGTCATCCCAAAAATGACAACTATACATATACCAATCATCGCAATTGGTCTCAAAATCATATCAAGCATATATTTCTTGACTATATTCATCCCTGAGGTCTTCCATAAGAAATATCTCCTGCATGTTATCTAATGAATCTTGAATACTACGAAAAATATCATTGGGTTCATTTGTGAAGCCATCTACAAAGTCATCCAATATGTTATTCAATGTGTTAAACAATTTGGCTTTGAATGCTTTAGTAATCTGTAGAATTTATTTGAGGGTTTGAGAAGAAATAGCCATCTGAGAACCGTATGAAAATTTATGAACTCTGTAGTCCCGTTGCCGTCACGAAAAAACGCCAAAAAATAGAACAATAAATTACGACAGAACATCGCGGCTTTTTCCGAAAAAACTGTCGAATTTAAAATGCTCATAACTTCACTTCTCAAACTCAGTTTCGGTTGATTTTTTTTTTGAAATTGGGTATTTTTCCAAGAGGAATTAAAATACTCATATTGTTTTTCCAAATTCAACTCATAAAGCTTCATATCTGAACCTGAAGTGCATCGCCCTCTTTTTCTTCCCTACAAAATTTATGCAAAAAGAGCAAAACATTTTTTCCCTTCTTTGGCCAAGGAAAGTGATATGATACGAATGGTTAATAACCAAAAAACTGAATACAAAATCATCACAATAGATATAGAATAACAATATGCAAAAAATCTTTTATTACTATCAAACCCTTGAGGGTAGGGCAACACCATACAATGGATCCTATTATGGAAGGGATCCTCTCCTGTTCACTTGCCTCTTCGA
>ML832557.1:17681-37957 GCA_009831015.1 Picea engelmannii
TTTCTGTGCTAGATGGAGAAAAAGGATACAGGTGGATGAAATGAAGGTTCAAAAATGAGACCTAATGAAAGACTCGACTCGACATCTATGAGATCTGGTGAAAGACTCAACTTGAAGGGAGAGGTGATTGTTTCATTTTTTAATGAGATTGACACAGGAAAAGAACTATGCTCAAGGTTCCAGGTTCGATCCCCAGATTGTTGTTTCATTTTTATTTTTTAATGAGCTTTCTACAGAGAAGAAAAATATTCTCAAGGCCTCTGTTTCATTTTTTAATGAGCTTTCCACAAAGAAGAGAAACTATTCTCGTGACCTATGTTTCATTTTTTAATGAGCTTGCCACAGAGAAGAGAAACTATGCTCGTAGTTTCGTCTGGATCATGGATTCCAAGAGGATAATTCTCTAGAAGGGTACCATGTCGATGGATAAAATGTGGTCATGGCCTCCAGGAGATCTTCACTGGATGGAAGACAATCACTCTGGAAGGAACACATGTCGAGGGTTGTGACAGGGGTAAGGAGGTTAGGCTCCAATAACCCTACTTAAGAGATCACCATGTCAACTACCAGATCCAAATTATCGGAGGTTGAGGTCATGGGAGACAATGCCACATAATTGACATGCGGCAGGGGTGATACTGTCTGCATATAAGAACCACTTAGGGAGGTAACCCAGTCAGGGCCGATGAATGAAAGTTGATCAATAGTCACAATTCTTCCATCATGAGGGAAATATATCACATGGAAAAGAGTGGATACAAGAGCTTTCATAGCATAGGCATAATCCTGCCCAAGGAGTAAAGTGAAATCCAAGGGGTCTCAGACTACCATGACATCGATAAAGACAGTTTTCCCTCCCAAAGTTATAGGAAACTAAGGAAGGATCCCTAAAGGTTGACTAGTTCTTTTGTTAAAAGCTAACAGATTCTGTGTAACCGGTGCAAGCTGCAGACAACCCAAAGCATACCAAGAAACAAAAGACAAAATACTAACAGATGCACCTTCATCTAACATCGTTTGAGGAACGTCCCAACCTCAAACCTGTATGGTAATCTGGAAAGGAATGTGGGAGGGAAGATGAGGTCTAGTTAGCACACCCCAATAAAAAAGGATGGCCTCATTACTTGGAGGGGGTTTCGTAGGAGAAGGAGGAATGCCCCCCGGTACGGGAGAGCCTGTATTAATGAGAAAAACATGGGCAGTATCAGGTTTACTCTCTAGAAGGGGAGTAGGATCGACCGATGATTGGATCAGATCAACCAATGGTGGACTTGGATAGACCACTTTGGCACTCTTCAGAGGAAGAGTAGGACTAACCAAGGAAGGGACTGGATCAGTCACTTTGACATTCTGCAAGGGAGGAATGGGATCGACCGATGGCGAAACTGGATCGACCACTTGAGTTTCATTCTCCAAGGGAAGAATGGGGTCGATGGGTAGAAACTGATCGACTGCTTTTATGTCACTCTCTAACGGGAGAGTGGGATCAACCGAGGATAAAAACAGATCGACCACTTTGGTGTCACTCTTTTGATGAAGAGCAGGGTTGATCGATGACAGAACTGGATCAACTACTTGGGTTTGTGGTTCAATCGAGGAGGAAACTAGATTGACCACCTGATCAACCAGACTGACTGAGGATGGAACCGGATTGACCAGTCCATCAACCAATGACGAGTAAGAGGAAAGCTTATGATAACCTTTTGGAAGTTGAAGTTTTTCCAAAAGAGAAGAAGCCTCATCCATGCGAGGACAAAGGTGAGAGTAATGATTACCTTTACATAACATGCAAGGGAACTTGACAATTTTATTCTTCTTACCAACCTGAATATCACTAGTTGACGGGGTATCATCAACATGACCGATAGAGGCCAATGACATGGAGGACCACATTTCTAAGACCTGGGTAAGATCGGGGAAATCCCTCAGAAAGTGGTCACCCTTACAAAGGCTGCAAGGGAGTTTGGGTTTTGGATTCTTCCTTTTAATCTTGTTGACCTCATCAACACTCCTAGTACTATTAACAATAACTGGTTGCTTAGAGCCAACATCTGATGTTGTTGGGGTCTTGGTCCTTTTCAGGTTCTTCTTCTTCTTCTCTTTCCGTTTCTTCTTCTTCTGATCAGCCTAGCTACTTGCTTTAGAGATTTCACTAGGTGAAGAAGGAGAAATAGAAGTAGACTTAATGGGTGAAGAAGGTGAAAATTTGATGTGAGGTTGATGTGTGGGTGGTGTATTGACATCCAAAGTATTAGGTGCAACTGAAACATTGGGAGCATTCGAGATCACCGGAGTGGGGAACAACCAAACTGGTAATCCAATAGTGAGTCCTGGAAGACTCAGTGTGGCAACATAAGGAGGACCAAAGTTTCCAAACTAAGGAAAGGTATAAGGCTCCCCAGGAGAAGGGGTTCCTCCATTGGTACTCCCATAATTTGATGCCATTAACACTGACTCAACCTAAGGTCCACTAAGTAAAACAAACAACACACGCTAAGAATCTAAGAAGCAAATAATCAAACAAACCTTCCTATGATGAAACCACTAGTTGGTAATGAAATCCAACGTCATGAGATCAAAACAGGAAGGGGCAGGGATAGAGCAGGTGGATCAGTTACGTTGGAGACCTGCTTAACGAACTTAGCCTTGGTGCAATCTTCCACGTAGTAATTGTGGATTTACCCTCCAAGGAGATTGAGTGAGTTTGACCAATGTATGTTCCAGGTACAGTGATACTTCCCTTCACTGTCACCTTGTGCGAGACCCTAAATATTATGGATACTAAGGTCACCAACTCGTAGTCAGCCCCTAGGCAGGTATAGTCGACAGTCCAGTTAGAGCATATGGGCAGGATAACAAGTCCGAAATCATCTTGAAAGGCTTCCATTCAACATTGTGGGTATACCTTCCAGTGACCCCCAATATACGATCTGACCACTACAAACATTTGGGCCACGGAGGGATAATCTCTGTAACTCACCCGAATGCGACCTCGTGTGTAACCCATGTGTGAGAGGGGGATCCCAGGCAGACTAATACAACAATTGGATTTAACTCTCCCTACCACACGATACTAAGTTTGTTTGATAGCTTTGGAAAGTTATCCTTTCAACCTATTTCAAAGCCCTACACCTTAAACTAATGTAGGTTTGCTAACAAAGATGTAAAAAGTCTGATAAATTTTAGTTAAGCGTTGATTTTAATGGCTGTTGTTTATTCAGAGGGTGTACGAAACTGAAACTGATGGAATGATGACTCAATTTCCAAAAACATGCATGAAATATGATAAGCAATCATTTCTTTTCAATGAATACCTATTTAAGGGAAAGAGGAAGAGTCATTTTGACTATCAAACACTTGATAAGGAATGCCCTCAATCAATTTTGTTCTCAACCAAATCCAATATGATGCTACAACATTTCAGAAATGCAAACTAATATGCAAACTAATCATTAAGATGTACTTTTGTCGTTTGTATATGGATAATGATTAATTCAAAACAATGCTCGTCTTGCTAATTATATTTTTGGATCAATGAAAATCAGACCAACACAAGCAAGAAACGTACAAATGATACACCCTCTCGTTGTGATCAAAACGAGAAGAGAAACAAAAGGAACAATCAATGAAAAATCAAAAACCTCACACCAAAAGAAATGTCGAAGAACATTGATCTTAACTAAAACCAAATGAAAAGATATGTAGGCCTTTGATGACCTTCACCATAGTTTTTCACTCAGTCAACAAGGAGAGAAAGACCATGCATGGGTTTCAAACTCCAAACAGTAGAAAAACTCAACAACAATAGTGAAGAAGGCTACAAAATCCAAATAGCAAGATGTTTGTCCTTCAAAGAGATAGATGTCAAAGTTGGAAAAGAAGAAGCATTGACTCACAAGATGACCCAACAAGAGAAACACAGAGGTAGAACCCTGGAAAAAGCAATTCTGGAAGGATTTTGGCCAAAAGAGGGTTGTCACTCTATTACAAAGGGAAAAGAGCATTATAGTGCTCTGTCTAAGGCACTCAGGCAACGCTGGCGCTCTGTTAACACAGGGACATGGGCGCCAGGTTCAAAAATCTCTTAAAAGTGTCAAAAAATCCAAAAATTACAGTCCAGTCTTGACAATTAAGCTGAGTGTGATGGGGTAGGGAGTCAATTAGCTCATGAAATCAATCAAAAGGAGGTGAACTAGGTTTGAAACAATCAAGGGGTAAAACAAGGTTTATGAGGAGAAATCAAAACAAGAAGTTTCGATTTGAGGACTCCCCAGTGGAGTCACCAGTTTCTGTTGTAGGAAAATCTCCCTGCGGACAGGTAGATTTCCTCAAAGAGCTAGAACCTAACTCCAAAACAACAAGTTCTTAACGTGGACATTGACTTCCTTTCAAATCTATACAAACTAACACATGAGAAGGAAGGAGAATAACAATACCTTTTTATCGATGTTTGTCCCTGCACGCTCCGAATCGAGCTCCAAACTCTCGCTCCTCGCTGAGTCCTATAGACAAACAAAGTACGACCACTTCCTACTCTATTGATATTAGCTTGAAAATAGATCTATCTATCAATGATAAGTTCATGTAAAATCAGACACAAACTAGAAAGAAACAGGCCAAGCGTGTCATATTAATGAGAATAACGACAGCAGTACTTACAACCGTAGATGCGAATGTGATAGCTTCGTCAAGTCCCCTTCGTCTAACCCTTGCTCAAAAGATCCACAACCTGGATGGTAGCAACTTCACTGATCACTCTCCTTCGACTAACTATGTGTTTCTTATGAGATCATAGGTTTCATGCTAGTAATTCTTCCCCAGCACCACTTATGAGATCATATTTTTGGTGTGATTCTCTCTTTCCAGTCCTCTTTCACCACTAGAAAGCTTTCTTATATAGCCTTGGAGAGGCTCAACAACTTGAGATATCCTTGGCGAAGTTGAGGGTTTGCCTCCTTCAGTTGAGGATCTGCCCTAAGATCATGGTTGGACTAGGGATTCGAATCCAACTTCCTTCCAATAATGAAAGGATCCTTCCCCCATTCATCTCAACAACTTAACTATTTCCCAAAATAGGTAGTGCTCCCTTAAAAGGACCATCAGAGAATTGTAGCGCTCCCTTGTAGGATTTAGGGGGGTGCCAGCACTCTCAAAATCCATAGCGCTCCCTCAAAAGGGCTAGAGGAGCTTTATAACGCTCCCAGACAGTGTAAGGGGGAGCATTGGCACTCCCAGAAGAGGTATAGGGGAGTGCTCTCCTCCAAAACTCAGTTTTTTGGGTGCTTTCAAATAGAAAAAGGTTTGCAAGCCTGTTGACTCATTTATACTCTTCCAAATCAAATGTTTGAGGTGTTTCAAGTGTCCTCTTAATGTCATTATAGGGGTGACATAGGCATCATGGCATCATGCTTTCTTTGACACTTGCGACACTTGTGATCAGCATGTGACACTTGCGACCTTGTGTGCAAAATGTGACACTTGCGACACTTGTAATGACGACACTTGTGACACTATCAAAGTGAGTATTTTTTATGTGTAACACATCCTCTTCCAGAGTGATTTGTAGTCTTGATTTCCAGGAACTGAAGTTTCTTGATCCATCAAGCCAATCTTCAACCAATGTTTTGTTCCTCATGGTTTGCAGATTCTTCACAAACCCTAACGCTTAGGGTAGGAAAGAAAATTTAGGTTTCGTTGGACTTATTACTGCCAACAATAAGCCTTGGAAGCTCAGAGGAACCCTGGTGAGCTACAAAAATCCTTCGATGAGCTGCAAAAACCCTAGAGGCTAAAATTTTGGAGAAACCCTAGAAACCCTCGAGGCCAAAAATCAAAACTTCTTCGATTTGCAGTCTGAGAGTTGTTGGAGGTGTGCTGAAGGAGTTCGTACACTCCTATGAAAAAATTATCCCCAACATTCAAGTGGAAGGTGCAAAAACTGGCAAAAGAAGGAGGGTCGTTTTTGCAGTTGCAACAAGAAGGTGACGACTAACTTTTCAATGGCTTGTATAATGGCTCTTCATGAACTCTGTTATGATACCATGTTGAATTTTAATTCTTAGCTCATGCACATGTGTTTTATTTCAATTTATCATGTACTCGAACCATAAACAATGCAACAATACCATACACAAATGTTGTAATAACCAATATCAAAAGAAGAATAACCATGCACAAGAACACAAGAGTTTATCCTAGGAAAACCCTTCTCAATCAATGGAAAAACACAAAAATCGTTTGTTATATATTCAAGAGAACATCCCCCACACCATTAACCTTAGAGCACACAAGAGGGTCCTCCTTGACCTAGAAACTTGCGCCTAAGATAAGTGTGCACTTCAGTCATACAAATCAACTTGAGAGAATGTTATAAGTGTGTGAGTGAGTTAGATCTGCAATGGGGATCTACTCCTATTTATACAAGAACTAGCACATCAAAAGGATGTGTCTGTTAGCACAATGGGGCCGACCTCTTCAAATGAATAATACAATTAATCATTACACAATATTAATTATCTTTTACATGATGGGGCCGACTTGTACCCTTTACAACACAAATTAGGGTTACGAAAATTATTACTCTCATACAATATAGCAAGGGATCCACAGATCCTTTAGTGCTCAGCCACTAGGGACACGTCCACTTGTGCTCACCCATAGGGATGTCACTCTAAATTGATTAACTCAACTTATTTCACATGAGTATCATCTGAAGAACCATCTCAAGTCGAATCAACTAAGCCCATAGGATTCTGACAGGGGACCATATCAATTTGTCTCAACGTATTCCAAAGGAGTATAACACACCCATCACATGGGATCCCTCATAGATGTCTTAACTTAGTCTAGAGGAGAACGATATGGAGGAAGTCTCATGAAGCTGCAATCTTCAACATAATATACATGAATGTAAATTGAAAAGTGATGTATCATAAAAATAATTGACTCCTAAATGATACACATTATTTCAAAACCAAATCTCATGCCTTCTTGTTAAAGGAAAATCTCCTTGCAGACAGGTAGATATCCTCTTGAGAGCTAGACTCTTAACTCTAAGACAAAAGATGCTTATCATGGACACTGACTTCCTTTTAGATCTACATAAACTAATGTGTGAGGAGGAAGGAGAAATGAAGTACCTTTTTACCGGTGTTTGTCCCTGCACGGTTCGAGTTGAGCTCCAATATTAAACTCCTCAATAAGCCCTATGGAAAAACAAAGATACAACCAACTTCCTACTCTACTGAGATTAGCTCGAAATAGATCTATCTATTAGAGATGAATTCATGTGAGATCAAACATAGAATTGAAAGAAACATGCCAAGCATATTATATTGATGAGAACAACAATGAAGGAAACTTACAACCGTAGATGTGAGTGTAGTAGCTTCATCAAGTCCTCCTTGTCTAACCCTTGCTCAAAAGATCCATGATCAGAATGACAATAGCCTCACTGATTATTCTCCTCCACTTCACTGTATGTTTCCTATGAGATCATAGGTTTCATACCTCCAATCTTTCTCCCCTTTCACCATGAGAAGGCTTATTTAGATAGGTTTAGAGAGGCCCAACCACTTGAGATATCTTTGGGGTAAGTTGAGGATTTTCCTCCTTCAGTTAGGGATATTCCCTAAGATCATGGCTTGACCTAGGATTCAAATCCAACTTCCTTCAGAGATTGAAGAGATCTTTTCCTCATTCTTCTCAACAAACCAATTTTTAGCCCATAATAGGTAGCGCTACCCCAAAAGGGGCGTCATAGCGTTATAGCGCTCCTTGGTAATGTATAGGGGGGCGCCAACACTCCTAACAGTAGCAGTGCTCCACAAAAAGGGAAGACAGTGTGTTATAACACTCCCTAACAGTGTATAGGGGGGCACTAGCACTCCTAATAGTGGTATAGGGGAGAGTTCTCCTCTGAAACTCAATTTTAGTGGTTCTTTAAAATGGCAGGAGGTTCATAAACTCTGTTAACCCATTCCTCTTCTTCCAAATCAAATGTTTGAGGTGTTTCAAGTGTCTTTCCGATGTCATTATGGGCACAACATAGGTATTATGGAAGTATTATTTTCCTGACACTTGCGACACTTGTGACCAAAATGTGACACTTGCGACACTCATAATGAAAACACTTGCGACACTATCGAAGTGAGTAATTTTGATGTGTAAAAGATTGCCCCCCAAAGTATGAAGTTAGAAGACGAGAATTGATAACTGAAATGATTTGTAGACTTTCAAGCAAGGGTATAGATGCAGAGAACCTGACAAAAGCTGCACACAAACATCCAACAAATATTATGACATGTTTCAAACCCAAGGCAAACATACCTATTCTTAGGTGATAAAGACTTGCAAGATATGGCCGCCATAAAATACATTGTGGATCCATAATTGTATTGATAAAATGTATATCCACAGAGGATACAGTGTGGATCTATACTCTCATGACCTGAACCGATCATAGCCATAAAGAATACACAGTGGATCTATGAGATGACAAGACATAGCCATGAACAATACAAAGTGGATCTATGTGACAGTATATGTGTCATTTGTTCAAGAGAAACTCCATCGTAACCTGGGAAAAGTACATATTAGAGTGATCACTCAACCCAGTGTCTTCTTATCGATCCCGATGTAGTACAAATCTAACCATGTGAATAGATGTCCTGATGTCGAACATGGCATAAACCACTTGATTACCGGTTAATGATGTAAACCGTTAACACGCAAGAGGGAAATCACCATTGATGTCAATGATTCCCAAGGTACCCTAGTACATTCCAACGAATGTGAATAGATGAGTTGAATTCAAACATTCGTGGAATCATCTGATCAGAGGTGAATGATGTAAACCCACTTTCGGATGCGAGGAGGCCTGCCATTGAGGCATGCAGGTCCCAAGGTACTGACTAGTTTCTAAGTCTAGTTCCCAGATAATATGTTGAAGTCGATAGGAATAGACTTGTCACAGGAGGGCCTTGATGTATCCCCCATAAATGACATGAAACAGACATAGAGATGTAATTGGTAGATCAAATGAACATGGACTGACATGGGTATTGAGGCAAGATATTTTTGATGGATGAATCTTGAGGCAGATACTTCCCTTGAACACTGATCCATAATAGCAGAAACATGACATGGACCAAAACACGATGATGCAGTGGATACTGTGACTTTCGTCAGGTGACCCAAAGGAGTAAGAAAAAATCAAAGGATTGGTTCAGTGTAGAGTTTTAGTGGATTAATATGTGTGCAAAGACAAAGTGTTGTGTTCAAGGGTGACTCTAAGAATTACTAGTAATGTTCTCAAAAAACTGCTTTGCTTACTTCCTTCAATTTTTTCCCCCATCCAGATAGACGAGTACCTATTTTTAATTTAACGAGCTCGAGGAGGGTAACACATGCTCAATATAACTCACCTTTGGTAAGCTCCTCTTCCTTTGTTTAACGAACTGGAAGAAGTAAGGGTTTGGTCCCATATGGGTCTGTCAATGTTTGTTTAACGAGTCCAAAGATAGAAACTCGAAGGTTTTTCATGATTATAGAGTCTGGAAAAACACTTAAAAGAGAACTCTCTCAGTTCCTTTTTCGTAATGTAGTCTGATGATACCAAAAAAGAGATAAACTATCGCTCAACAGACGTTTTCTTCAAATACTTTAATGAGCGTGAAGAGAACAAGGTCGCTCGACAATCGTTTCATGTTGAGAGAGTCTGAAAAGAACTTAAAGATGACTCCAATGTTGTCCTGTTTCGTAATGTTAGTCTCGCGAGGCCAAAAAAGAGATAAATTATCACTTGAAAGATTCCCTTTCAAACCTTTTAATGAGTGGGAAAGGAAGCAAGATCACTCAGAAATCTTTTCATGTTTAGAGAGTCTTAAAAGAGCTTAAAGCAGACTTCAGGGGGTTCCTTTTTCATGTATCCATACAGGTCCGAAAAAGAGATAAATTTTACCCAGATGCATTCTCATGTATTTACGAGCATGAGAAAGAACAAAGACTAAGCTTGGTATGCCCCAAAAGGCTGAAGACATGCCCTCCAAGCTTCAATTCATTCACCAACTATGAGGTTGTCACCAATTTCTCTACTATATGAGAAAAAGGAGAAGGGTTGATGAAAAGAAGGTTCAAGAGAGGTGACTATTTCATTTTTTAATGATCTTGACATAGGAAAAGAACTATGCTCAGGGTTCCGGGTTGATCCCTAGATCGTTGTTTCATTTTTTAACGAGATTTATCCAAGGAGGAAAACTATGCTCAAAGCCTCCATTTCATTTTTTAACGAGCTTGCCATAGAGAAGTGAAACTATGCTCGTAATCTCTTCTTGATCATGGCTTCCAAGAGGATAATTCGCTGGAAGGACACCATGTCAAGGGACAAAACTCGGTCATGGCTTCCAAGATATCTTCACTAGACGGAAGAAAAGTTCTATGGAAGGAACACATGTTAAGGGTCTCGACAGGGGTAAGGAGATCAAGCTCCAATAGCCCTACCAAAGAGATCATTATGTCAACTACCAGATCCAAATCATCGGAATTTGAAGTCATGGGAGACAACGCCACATAATTTACATGTGGCAGGGGTGATACTGTCGTCATATAAGAACCATTTAGGGAGGTAATCCTGTCAGGACTGATGAATGAAAGTTGATCAATAGTCACAATACTTCCATCGCGAGGGAAATATATCACATGGAAAAGAGTGGACACAATAGCTTTCATGGAATAGACATAATCCCGCCCAAGGAGTAAAGCGAAATCCAAGGGGTCTCAGACTACCATGACATCAATAAAGATTGTTTTCCCTCCCAAAGTTACAGGAAACTGAGGAAGGGTCCCTAAAGGTTGACTAGTTCTTCTATTAAAAGCTAACAAATTTTGTGTAACTGGTGTAAGATGCGGACAACCCAAAGCGTACCAAGCAACAGAGGACAAAATACTAACAAACACACCTTCATTTATCAGCATTTGAGGAACGTCCCGACCACAAACCTGTATTGTAATATGGAAAGGAATTTGAGAGGGAAGGTGAGGTCTAGTTAGCGCACCCCAATAAAAAAGGATGGCCTCATTACTTGGAGGGGGTTTCATGGGAGAAGGAGAAATGCCCCCCGGTACTATATATTATGTATCAATGAGAAAAACGTGGGTAGTATCGGGTTTACTCTTTAGAGGGAGAGTAGGATCGACCGATGATCAGATCGGATCGAACATGTAGGCACTCTTCAAAGGAAGAGTGGGATTGACTAATGATGGAATCAGATCAACCACTTTGGCACTCTTCGGAAGAGGAGTAGGATCGACCACTTTGGCACTCTTCGGAAGAGGAGTGGGATCGACCAATGAAAGAATCAGATAAACCACTTGGGTTTCATTCTCCAAGGGGAGAATAGGGTCGACGGGTGGAAACAGATCGATCACTTTGGTGTCACCTTCTAACGGGAGGGTGGGATTAACCGAAGATAAAAACAGATCGACCACTTGGGTTACACTCTTTTGATAAAGAGTGGGGCTGATCGATGATAGAGTTGGATCAGCTATGTGGGTTTGTGGTTCAATCGAGGAGGAAACTAGATTGACCACCTGATCAACCAGACTGAACTGGGATGGAACCAGATTGACCAATTCATCAACTAACGATGGGTTGGGGGAAATCTTACTATAACCTTTTGGAAGTTGAATTTTTTCCAAAAGAGAAGAAGCCTCGTCCATGCGAGGACAAAGGTGAGAGTTATGATGACCCTTTCATAACATGCAAGGAAACTTGACAGTTGTCTTCTTCTTACCATCTTTAACATCACTAGTTGATGGGGTATCATTGGCATGACCGACAGTGGCTGATGACGTGGAAGACCACATTTCTAAGACTAGGAAATCCCTCAGAAAGTGGTCACCCTTACAAAGGTTGCAAGGGAATTTGGATTTCGGATTCTTCATTTTAATTTTGTTGACCTCATCAACACTCCCAATACTATTAACAATAACTGGTTGCTTAGATCCAACATCTGATGTTGGAGCCTTGGTCCTTTTTGGGCTCTTCTTCTTCTTCTCTTTCTGTTTCTTCTTCTTCTGATCAACCTAGCTACTTCCTTTAGAGCTTTTGCTAGGCGAAGAAGGAGAAATGGAAGGAGACGTAATGGGAGAAGAAGGTGGAAAGTTGATGTGAGGTTGATGTGTGGGTGGTGTACTGACATCTAAAGTACTAGGTGCAGTTGAAACATTGGGAGGATTTGGGATCACCGGAGTGGGGAACAACCAAACCGGTAATCTGAGGGTGAGTCTTCGAAGACTCAGTGTGGCAATGTACGGAGGACCAAAGTCTCCAAACGAAGGAAAGGTATAAGGTTCCCCAGGAGAAGGGGCTCCTCCATTGGTACTCTCAGGATTCGATGCCATTAACACTGACTCGACCTAAGGTCCACTAAGTAAAAGAAACAACACATGCTATGAATCTGAGAAGCAATCAATCAAACAAATCTTCCTATGATGAAACCACTATTTTGTGATGAAATCCAACGTCATGAGATCAAAATAGGAAGGGGCGGGGATAAAGCGGGTGGATTAGTTATGTTGGCAACCTGCTTAACGGACTTATGCCTTGGTGCAAGCTTCCATGCAGTAATTATGGATTTACCCTCCAAGGAGCCTGAGTGAGTTTGATCAATGTCTGTTCCAAGTACAATGAGACTTCCCTTCACCGTCACCTTGTGTAAGACCCTAAAGATTGTGGCTACTAAGGTCACCAACTTGTAGTCAGTCCCTGGGTGGGTACAGTCGATAGTCCAGTTTGAACGTATGGGCAAGATAACAAGTCTGAAATCAACTTGAAAGGCTTCCACTCAAAATTGTGGGTATACCTTCAAGTGACCCCCAATATACGATCCGACCACTACAAACAGTTGAACCACAGAGGGATAATCTTTGTAATTCACCTGAATGTAACCTCGTACGTAACCCCTGTGTGAGAGGGGGATCCCATAAATCCTATACAACAATTGTATTTCACTCTCCCTACCGTAAGATACTAAGTTTGTCTGATAGCTTTGGAAAGTTATCCTTTCAACCTATTCCAAATCCCTACACCTTAAACTAATGTAGGTTTGTTAACAAAGATGTAAAAAGTCTGATAGATTTTAGTTAAGTGTTGATTTTAGTGGCTATTGTTTACTCATAGGGTGTATGAAAGTGAAACTGATGGAATGATGACTCAATTCCCGAAAAATGCATAAAATATGATAAGCAATCATTTCTTTTCAATGAATGCCTATTTAAGGGAGAGATAAAGAGTCATTTTCACTATCAAACACTAATAAGTAATATCCTCAATCAATTTGTTCTCAATCAAATCCAATGTAATGCTTAAAACATTTCAAAAATACCTTATAATATGAAAACCGATCACTAAGATGTATCTTTGTCATTTGTATGTGAATGATGATTAATTCAATGCAAATCTTCTCCTACCAACTACCCTTTCAGATCAAGGAGATTTGGACAAGCATAAGCAGATTTCGCACAAACAACACACCCTTTTTGCGATCAAACAAAAGAAAGAAAACCAAAAATGCAAAAGGAAGGAGAAAGAGATTGGACAAGATGACCTCAAAGAACCAAATGAGAAGATTCACAGACTTTTGATGTCCTTCACCAGAGTTTATGTTCAGTCAGACAATAGAGAAGAAAGCAGTGGATTGATTCCAAGTTCTCAATAGGAGAAAAAACTCAAAACAAGGAAGAAGGTCACAAAATATGAATAGAAAAGTGCCTACTTCTCAAAAAGAAGAGGGTCAAAGGTCCTTAGGAAGAGATATTGAAGCACAAAGAAGCTGAGGAAGGGAAAAAATAGGGTCTGGACCTCAAAAAACCCAAATCTGGAAAGTGTTTTTGAAAAGGAGAGGTTGGCACTCTGGTGTAAGGGACACCAGATAATTATAATGCTCTTTATAAGGCCTTTAGGAGCATTGGTGCTCTGCTAACATAGGAACAGGGGCACCAAGCTTCAAAAACTTAGAAAATTGTCAAAAAAGCCAAAAATGCAATCAATATTTTGTCAATCAGGATGAATTTGATGGACTAAGGATTCAATCAGTATGTGCAATCATACATACAAGGTGACCAAGGTCTAAAAGATCCAACGGTAAGACAGTATTTGAGGAAAACTAAAAGTAAAATTTTCGATTTGATCCCCAGTGGAGTTGCCAATTTCTGTTGAAGGAAAATCTCCCTACAGACAAGTAGATATCCTCTTGAGAGCTAGACTCTTAACTCTAAGATAGAAGATGATTATCATGGACACTAAATTCCTTTTAGATATACATAAACTAATGTGTGAGGAGGAAGGAGAAAAGAAGTACCTTTTTACAGGTGTTTGTCTCTGCACGGTCTGAGTTGAGCTCCAATCTTAAACTCCTCGATAAGCCCTATAGACAAACAAAGATACAACCAACTTCCTACTCTACTGAGATTAGCTCAAAATAGATCTATCTATTAGAGATGAATTCATGTGAGATCAAACATAGAATTGAAATAAACAGGCCAAGCATATTATATTGATGAGAACAACAACGAAGGAAACTTACAACCGTAGATACAAGTGCAGTAGCTTCATCAAGTCCTCCTTGTCTAACCCTTGCTCAAAATATCCATGATCAGAATGACAATAGCTTCACTGATTATTCTCCTCCACTTCACTATATGTTTCGTATGTGATCATAGGTTTCATACCTCCAATCTTTCTCCCCTTTCACCATGAGAAGGCTTCTTTATATAGGTTTAGAGAGGCCCAACCACTTGAGATATCTTTGGGGTAAGTTGAGGATTTTTCTCCTTCAGTTAGGGATCTTCCCTAAGATCATGGATTGACCAAGGATTTGAATCCAACTGCCTTCAGAGATTGAAGAGATATTTTCCTCATTCTTCTCAGCAAACCAATTTTTTGCCCAGAATAGGTAGCGCTCCCCCAAAAGGGGCATCAGAGCGTTATAGCACTCCCTGGAAATGTATAGGGGGGCGCCATCACTCCTAACAGTAGCAACGCTCCAAAAAAAGGGCAGACAAAGCATTATAACACTCCCTAATAGTGTATAGGGGGGCGCCAACACTCCTAACAGTGGTATAGGGGAGCGTTCTCCTCTGAAACTCAATTTTAGTGGTTCTTTCAAATAGAAAGAGGTTCATAAATTCTGTTAACCCATTCCTCTTCTTCCAAATCAAATGTTTGAGTTGATTCAAGTGTCTTTCTGATGTTGTTATGGGCATGACATAGGCATTATGGCAGTATGTTTTTCCTGACACTTGTGTCCAAAATGCAACACTTGTAATGATGACACTTGCAACACTATCGAAGTGAGTAATTTTGATGTGTAACACTTCTTTCAACAACTCTTTTGTTGGCACATTTCCATACTTTGTTTCCTGCAAGTTTTATACCACATAATAAATCATAGATTTAATATAAAGGTTTTTTTTCTTCCATTAATTATAAAATGAGAGATTCAATAAAACAACATAGATACTTACAAATTCTACAATTAAATTTTGATATGCCAACATATAATCACAATCCATACTTAACCCAATGTCAATCAATTCTTCTGATGAATCTTCTTTGTATGTTAGCACATGTTTGAAGATATTCAAAGATGCTTGTTGTAAAACAACTTAAAATATAGAAAAATGAAATCTTAAGTTGTTATAAGGAAATACCAATTACTCACAAACTTTGAATCAACCCTTTTCTTCCTTGTTGTCCTGTTTAATGTGTTGAATGGGTTCCATTTTGTTTCATGTTCTACATGCAAATACTTGAAAATTAATATTTAATGCTAAAATATTTATTTATATGTACCCAATAGAAAAATTCAATGATTTCATACATTTGAAGAACATTATTGTTGAGATGGCTCCTACTGTGATGTAATTATGTCAATTTCTTTGACCATCTCCCTGTACATGTTTTTGTACATTCCTATTGGCATATTTCAGATATAAACTCATTGATCTTCTGGGATTTTCATAATCTTCCTGAAAAAAGTAACATGACAATAAATTGTTTATATATCGATATATGAAAACTAAATATAACAAAATTTATATTAATAAAGGAATGCTTTGTAGTAATATATAAATATTCTATAAAATCATTTTTAGGATTATTACTTTTTGAATGATTCATTTTTTATGTTGTATGTTTTTGTTATTATAACTCTGACAGGTCTCATTGACCATTGCTCTGGAAACACTTCCTATAGTTTAGATATAACCTGGTTCCTAGAATCATTGGATTGATTTATGTATTGTAAGTGGAAAGTACATCTATATGTTCATTCTTATATATCCCTCATAGTTTTGTAAAAACATTCCCCCCTTTAATTAACCTTTAGCACCACTTCAGATGAGCTAAGGACTAATTCATCATCATTTAAATCTTCTATAATTTTTATTTTCTTAGGACGACATTTCATTCCTTCGTCATTGGTCCATGTAGAACATTAAACACATGTGAATTAATATATTGTTTTAAACATGTTATATACTATTCTTAAGTATATTATTAATGAAAATTCAGTTGATTCATCCTTTTGCAAATTTTCCATCAAGTTTTTACACTATTTTGTGGCTCTGAATGACACACACTAACCAATACATATTAGTTAAACTTACATATAGTTCAAACAGACTAATTTTGTATAGAATTTAGAAAGAACTTTCATTTTTCTCTTTTTTGGATGTGTTATCATTGTGTCGATCAAATTTTTTTTATTTGAATTATTCTCACACATTTTTTATAAGTAAATCACATAATTTTCAGCTAAAAAAATTCTTTCTTTCAGTCTGCTTCAATAATATGAAAGCACCGGTGCATTCAACATAGGAAATGCACCAACAGGAAAAAAATAGTTTTTAAAAAAATACTTTAAATTACAATGGTGTGATATGTATCGATAACAAAAACACGACTAGAGTAAAAAATGAAAATAAAAAAAATTACAATGAACGAAAAAAATAACCAAAAAAAATTACACATTGATGAATGGATTTTTTTTTAAATTATGTTACAACATTTACAGTGTACTTTATTAGTGAGCGCAACAGTGCATTATGGTCAAATTAACACACTGATAACTAGAAATTGTTTCTAAAAAAATCATGGCAGGGTCGAGAGGGTTTGGATCTGATGCAATAAGTGGTTCCCTTGCATAACATGCCAAGCACTTTATATATAGGAACACAAACCCAATAAATATAAAATTCCTAAAATTAAAATCCCTAATTGTGAAGTGATAGAGGGAGTTAAACCTTAAGGTGAAATTTTCTATTCACATAAGAAAGAAGAAGCAACGGCTTGAGGTAAGTATGAATTATTATTATTATTATTTTATTTTTCTTCTGAGTTTTAATTAAATCTAAATAAGGATAGAAATTGTAAGAACAAAGATTATTAAAATCCACAGTAAAATTTAGAATTTTTTCTATGTAGGGTTTTGAGTGAATCAAAAAACCCTTCAAATTTTGATCTTTTGAATAATTTTGTTGCTCCAAAAGGGTTTTGAGTGAATCACCATATCCTTCAAATTTGGATCTTCTGAATAATTTGATTGTTCCAAAGTATTATGTTGCTCCACAGTGCTCCCCGATATGTCTCTCTTGCAAATCTTTCCCCTGTAAATTTTGGAAAAATAATGAAATAGTGAATGGCTTCTTACTATTTAAAGGACTTTATGAAATTAGCTTTTCGAAAAATAAATTCCTGCTCATTTTTAATTTGTAAAAAAGCAAAGTCATGCTTTTTTTTTCTCCGAAACACCGGTGCATTTATTAATATAACGCACCAGTTCATTTGGTTAGATAAAGCACCAGTGTGTTACATTTTTTTGGAGCACCAATATTATATAATTTTTTTTTATTTATTTGAAATCTTGAGAACCGGTGTGGTCAGTAATTAAACACCCCAGTGCTTTATATTGTTATGGACACACCTGTGTATTTTATTTAAAGAAGTGCATCACTATTCTTTAAAATTTATCTAAATTTTTATTTTCACATTAAAATAGTATATTCATCTGTGATCCAGGGGATCAAATCTTGCTCAAAAATTCAAAGTGCTCAGAATCGCTTCAAATCAAACAGGAGCGTAGTTCTCATCATTACGAACCCAATGCAACTCGTTTGGGTTCAAACTAAGGTCGGGAGAGAGATATATCACGCTCTGTTCAAAATGATAAATAGGCAAAAAAAAAAAGGGATGCTGACTGTACAGTCTGTACAGTCCATACGGACGCTGACGTGGCAGGCCGAACGACACATGACAGGCCATACAAAACATGACAAGCAGTTATTTGGACAGTTGGCATGTAACATGGCTTGTTTGCAGCGAACAGGATGGCGACATGTGGCCCAATCAATGGTTTCCACGTGTCACATGTATATTGGTTTAAAATCTTTGTAACCGGCAGGACTCGACCCCGCGACCTCCGGGAAAGGGAAGAGACTTGGCAAGGGCCGCCAACTGGCGCGCCACCATATGAGTCTTACTATATAAATGGTTTTGAATATATTTAAATTTGTTAATGTGTATGGTTGGCGCGAGACTAAGCTGGGGCTTAGCCCCAGCCCCCGGTCGTATTTGCAATAACATATGACCCATTGTTATGTGGTTGGTGCACATGTGGATTTACATTTTTATTTCAACAGTTATATAAACAACTCACCACTTGTACATCAACCATTGGCTTTTGGAAACGGGGCTTATTTTAGCACTTGCGCTCGGTCATATGGGTCACACGACCATAGCCTTAGCGGTTAGGGGATAGGTGCGCCTGTAACCATCCTACAGTTTGCACGGTTTGGACGGTTGCACCTGGTGTTGAGTTTTAATGCTTAAATATGCGTGGGGGATAGGTTGAGCCAACAAGGGTGCAATTTGTAGATGTAGAGATAGCAAGTTTGAAGGGGGACTTCCAGGAAGCCTATCTTCTTCAATTTTTGGCCAAACGAGGTGCCAAAAAAGCCCAGCTAGGGGTTTTTGGACATTTTGGAGCCATTGGAGCCATCTATTTGGCATTTTGAGAATTGTAAAGAACATATTTGATAACTTTGAGAAAATAATACAAAAGATCCATTGGAACCTGGACCAAGGGATGTAGCCCAAGAGAGGGGTGAACTCCTTTATCATTTGATGTGTTATGTGTTTTCTGTTCACTGTTTATTATTATTTTTTATATGCATCTTGATTGATTAAATTCTATTAAAGTTGTGTTGCAAAGTTGATCCATTTTCATTTTAACACATAAAATTAAACTTGCAAATATTGTCAAGAATACAAGTCTTCTTCATTTTTAGATCAAGTTGGTATCAGAGCATAGGTTTTTGAAGACTTGATTATTTGCAAGTGTTTTGTTTTCTGATGCTCAAAAGGTTGAAACTCACAAGAGGAGAAGGTCAACTTGTAGAGCCAAGTTCTCATCCTTCAAGGAGGAAGCTTTTATCATCACCGCAAGTTTCAAGGAGGCATTCACTAAGTATGGCTCATGAAGAGAGTCATGAACATATTCCTACAAAAGATGAAGATCTCAAAAAGGTTGGCATGGAAATGAGAGAAATGATAAAAATATTGATGGAAAGGAATACAAGACTGCAAGGTGAAGGCTCCAACCCTTCAAAGCACAAGGGAGACAGTGGTGATAAAAATCCAAATGGAAATGAAGGGAATGGTGCTTCTCCACCACCCTCACCTCCATCTTCTTCTTCTTCTACCAATTCAAGACCTCTTCCGAATTCTCCAAAAGGACATGGTAAAACTCCTTCACAAATTCCTTCGTTAAAGCTTGATATTAAATTCAAATTTCCAATGTACAATGGAGAAGTAAATGCTGAGAAATTAGATAATTGGATTCGTCATATTGAGGTGTATTGTAGGATACAAAAAATTCAAGATGATGAAACTAAGATTCAACTTGTTTCTTTAAGATTGAACAGTGCAACACTCATTTCGTGGGAAGCCAAAAATTAGGAGGACATGAAGAAACATGGTAAAATTTTAACCTCTTGGAATGATTTTATTGTTGCAATTAAAAGACAATTTTACCCATTGGCATATATGAAAAAAGCTACTATGGATTGGAAAATTTTTAGACAAGCTAAAGGAAAAAATGTGCAAAGATTTACTCAAGAATTTAGGAGAAGAGCTTTGGTTTTGGGAGTAGATTTGTCTTCTCAAGAAACTTTACTCAAATACATTGGAGATTTACATAGTTATTTGAGACATACAA
>ML832557.1:38155-49262 GCA_009831015.1 Picea engelmannii
AAGCATACCAAAATAGATACTCTATTTGATATTGGATCTCAAGCAAACCTTATATCTAAAGACACTGTTAAGAAATTAAAATTGGAAACAATTCCACATCCTAAGCCATACCCTCTTGGTTGGATATGTGATAATGCTAAATTGCAAGTGACAAGAAGGTGTAAACTTAGTTTTGCTATCACTGCAATTGTTTTTGATGAGGTAGAGCTTGATGTTATTCCTTTGGATATCTGTGGTATTGTGTTGGGGAGCTCATATTTATATGATAGGAAAGCTATTTTTCATCATCATGAGAATAAGTATCACTTGTTTAAGAATGGAGTTGAGTACATTGTTAGAGCCCATACAAAGAAGATGAATTTATCACTTGTAAATGCGGGACAAATGAAGAGATTAGTCAATGCTAGCAAGAATTTTGTTCTCATAATGATTAAACCCAAAGATGATATTGACAACGAAGTTTTTCAAAGTTGTGATGTAAAGTTGAAATCTGATCTTTATAAGGTTGTTAATCAATATGATGAAATGCTTAAAGAACCAAAGGGATTACCTCCAAAAAGGGGTATCCAACATGAAATTCAATTGCAACAAGATTGTCCTCTTCCAAACATTGGTATGTATAGGATGTCAGTCATGGAGAATGACAAAATTAAAAACAAATCCAAGAGTTGCTCGACAAAGGGGTCATTGTTCCAAGCTCATCTCCATGTGGATCTCCAATTGTGTTAGTGCCAAAGAAAGATGGTACATGGTGTATGTGTGTTGATTTCGAGGCTTTGAAAAAAATTATAGTAAAGAATCGCTATCCTCTTCCTAGAATCGATGATTTGCTTGATCAATTAAAAGATGCTAAATATTTTACTAAGTTAGATTTGAGAAGCAGATATCATTAGATCAGGATTGCGGAGGGAGACACATGGAAGACATCTTTCAAAACAAAGCAAGGTTTGTTTGAGTGGATGGTAATTCCTTGTAGACTTTGCAATGCACCTGCTACTTTCATGAGAGTTATGAATGATGTCTTAAGGCCTTTTCTTGATGATTGTGTTATTGTCTACTTGGATGATATTTTGATCTTTATAAAATCTCGTGAAGAGCATGTTAAGCATGTAAAACAAGTTTTGGATGTTTTGAGAAAGGAAAAGTTGTTTTTGAAGATGTCCAAATGTGATTTTGGAAAGACTTCACTTATTTACTTAGGGCATATTATTGGTGGAGGCGAATTAAAAATTGATCCCTCCAAGGTCAAAGTCATATTGGAATGGCCCAAGCCCAACAATGTGACAGAGGTAAGAAGTTTTTTTGGGAGAAGCCCAATATTGGAGAAAGTTTATTGCTAACTTTTCTTCCATTGCAGCTCCATTACATGCAGTGACAAGTGTCAAGCAAGTTTTTCAATGTGGAGGCAAGCAACAGAAGGATTTTGATACTTTGAAAGAGAAAATCAGTTCAGCACCAGTTCTTGCACTTCCCAATTTAAGACAATGATGTAGCCGCACTCCTCGGAGCACGTCCGCTCTCACAGGATATTCTTCTTCTCCCGGCCCGAAGAAATCCAAGGTTCTTCTATTTCCCTATCGGGAAATCTGCACCCCACAGATTCTCTTCAGCGCGACTCCCCTTTGTTCACTTTTCAAGAAATCGGAACTCGCAGCTTCACGAGTCTTTGGCTGATCACTAGGCTCTTGAATCCCCAAGACCTGATGGCCATTCAACGTTGAATTCCTCCCGTACCTATCGGGACTTCTACTCTATCGCAATTTTGCAACTCTCTATGTCATGCACTTTGAATCGCCGACTCCCAATACCCGATGCGCCGAATCTCCAATGCACAAGTGTGAATTAACCTTTCCACACCCCATCGCTTCGATCGGGATTTCAGAATTCACAGGATTGCAAATCCTAATGCCAAAGGATTCAGGACTCACCTTTTCCTGATCCCTGACACTATGCCTCCTGTCCTCCACTATCTCCTGCTGTGACCCACACAACTCTCCTGTCGGGATATCGCGGATCACGATTCCAAGTTGCAAGAGTTTCTTAACTTCAAAACCCCTGACATGTCGAACTCCAACTCCTCGAAATCTCCTGACACGCATCCTCACTGATGGATGGTTCTGGGCTTATCGGAATATAGCGGATCGCGATATCGCAATTATCGTTACCAAAGGTTGGAGTCTTGACTTGCGATTCTCAGATACACGATACCACGTGTAGATCCGACGGCTCCTATGGCACAGATTGGCATGTTGCCCCTCCTGAGCTTCGAACCTCTTCCACACTTACACTGTAACCTCCCTGCACCTCTGTGATATCCAATAGTCCACAGAACTTTGTGAAACCTCCCCAAAGGATTTCGACCGTCCACTCTTCCTTTTGTAAATATGCGGGATGACTAAATGTCTCCTCATGAGACTTGTTCGCCTACTTTCCAACCTGCGACGCCCTTGCAACTTCAAGTTGCACTTATCTAAGCTGTTCTTCAACAACTCAGAGGCCTATACTTCCTGATATTTCCACAGTTACTCGGTCTCTTCGAAAGAGAGAACTCTTTGCATGCACTCCTTGTGGAAACCCTTCAACCTTGACTGAGTATTGAAGTCTCTCGACTCTGCGCACTCCTGCAGCATCAATATTTCAGTGCTTTACTCAGAATCGCAACTCTGAGACCTTTTATCTGGTCTGCGCATGCCTTGCACGGCTCCTATGCCAACCTGCACTTCTGGGATGGATGAGAACAAAAGTTATATCTAATTGAACCCTTCTGTCATGCAATCCTTGCAGACGATTCAACTGCACTCCTTCCAGGAATTCTCTGGTTCAAGATAGAGAAACAATTGAAACTAATTCCTTGTCCCCTTTAGACTTCAATTCAACCATGAAATCACATACACAGCATATAAAAGAAAATGTATAATAGGAAGCAAACATTCATGAGCATAACATCAATACACAGAGAACAACACAAACCATGAATTTGAATCAAAGCTTTCTTCTATTAATTCAAATTTCTATAGATGGGTGTTCTTCATACAATTCTCTGCATGCTCTTCTGCTTCTTCTGAATGCTCAGGGGTTATGTTACAATAATACAATGAGGGTGTCTATATCCGTTTCCCCTCTTGGACTCTAGGCTATCAAATCTAGAATTAAATTCCTATCTAACTGCATTAACTCTATTAAATGTCAACTATCTACTAAGGACGAGAGCTATCCGCTCAAGGTCCATTACAATATACAAAGGCTCCTTCTCTTAAATGATTCATTTAAGATTTGCGCAACAATCCCAAAGTGTTTTCAAAATTTGTGTTGGCTTATCCAGTTGGTTTCCGCTTCCGCGTTGCCTCGCTTGATGTGCTGGCAATGCTCATGCATCATACTCCTCAGCTTGAAAACTTTCATGGGCTCCTATCCATGAGCTCCTGCACGGTATGCCCATGCTTCAGAATCTCTGCTTCAGTCTCCCAGCTAGCATCTTCAACTGGATGGCCCTTCCATTTGACCAGATACTCATAGTATTCTTTCCTTCTAGTCTTTTTACTCAGTCTCTTGTCCAGTATGCATTCCATCTGTGGATTTTCTACAACTGGTAATTGTTTCATCCACTGGATCACTGGTTCCTCAGTTCCAGTTTCTGCTTCTCTATCCTTGTATGGGTACAAGTCTATGATATTGAATATCGAAGATATCCTGATGCCATCCGGAAACTCAATTTCATAAGCATTTTCTTCGAATTTTCTCAAGACCTTACATGGCCCGATTTTATTCATTTTTAGCTTATTGTATGTTCCCCTTGGGAACCTTTCCTTCCTCAAGTGTGCCAGAACTAAATCACCAACTTTGAACTGAAGTTGTCTTCTGTGCTGATCTGCTCTGTGCTTGTACTCCTGATTTGATCTCAGTAGTCGCTCCTTCACCCTGCTGTGAATTTCTTTCATCGCCTCAGTGAACTCTTCTTCACTAGCGCTACTAGTAGCAGTCTGTTATGAATCTCTCAGTTTAGAAACTCCCCTCAGTTGCATTCCATATACAACCTAAAATGGACTCTTCCCTATACTTTGATTCACTGATTCATTGTATGCGAACTCTGCCTGTGGCAATATGTTATCCCAACTGCTATGGTGCTCTATCACCAAGCTTCTCAGCAAGTCTCCTAGACTTCTGTTGACCACTTCCGTCTATCCATCCATCTGAGGATGATAAGATGAACTAAATGCCAAGTTAGTCCCCAGATCCTTCCATAAGGTCCTCCAAAAATTCCCTATGAATTTTGTGTCTCTATCTGAAACTATACTTTTCGGCAATCCATGAAGTCGAATGACCTCCTTGAAGAACAAATTTACGATGTGAGTCACATCGCTGGTTTTCTAGCATGGGATGAAGTGTGCCATTTTAGAAAACCTGTCCACCACCACAAAGATGGAATCAACACCTCTTTGTTTCCTCGGTAAACCCAATACAAAATCCATGCTTATCGCCTCCCATGACCTCTCTGGTATGGGCAATGGATGATAAAAACCCACATTATGTTTCCTCCCCTTTGAATGCTGGCAAACTCTGCATCTGTCAATGAACCTCTTGAAATCTTCTAGCATTCCTGGCCAAAAGTATGATTCGCTCAGCTTTTTGAACGTTTTGTCATGGCCAAAATGTCCTTCTAATCCACCATTGTGCTTCTCTTTCAAAAGGTTCTCCCTCATGGAGCATTTCGGAATACACAGTTGATTGCCTCTGAACAGAAATACCTCCTAGATCATATAATCTATCCAAGGAATCCTATCCCTGAGAACTGGATTCTCAGCTGCTTCATACACCTCTGCAAAATCTGCATCATATGCATATATATCCCTGATATTTTCAAAACCTAATGTTTTGACTTGGAACTCCTGCAACAACAAACACTTCCTGCTCAAAGCATCTGCCACTTTGTTAGCAGTACCCGAAATGTGTTTAATCACAAATGTGAAATTCTGCATATACTCTACCCATTTTGCATGCTTCTGATTCAACTTCTCCTGTTGAGTCACAAACTACAATGCATGATTGTCACTATACAAAACAAATTCTTTCGGGATCAAGTAATGCCTCCACTTCTTCAGCGCCTGTATGATAGTGTAAAATTCTTTATCATACGTGGAGTATTTTAGTTTCGCCTCATCGATATTCTCGCTGAAATATGCAACTGGTCTGTCTTCCTGGCTTAAGACCGCTCCTATGGCAAATCCGCTTGCATCACATTTCACCTGAAATGTCTTCTGGAAATCCGGTAACACCAAAACCGGTTGTTCCGTGATCTTTCAGTTCAACAGATTGAATCTCTTCTCAGCCTCTACTGTCCAATGAAAATATTTATGCCACTTCTTCACTGTATCCATCATCGCTGCACTAATCCCATTGAAATACCTAATGAATTTTCAATAGAAACTAGCCAAACCATGAAAACTCCTTACCTCGAAAATATTTCTCAGTGATGGCCAATTCTTGATCACTTCTACTTTATCTGGGTCCATCCTCAACTCATTTGCCGATATAACAAGACCTAAATAAATGAGCTATGTCTTCATAAATGAGGACTTCTTCATATTAATCAACAGCTTCTCCTACTGTAGCTTCTTCATCACAATGGCCAAATGCTTCAGATGTTCAGCCTCTGATTTACTGTAAATCAGTATGTCATCCAAATACACTATGACAAACTTCTCGGTGAACTCCCTCATGACTTCATTCATCAACCTCATAAAGGTACTTGGTGCATTCGTCAAACCAAATGACATGACCAGCCATTCATACAAACCTTCGTTTGTCTTGAATGTTGTTTTCCACTCATCACCTTCCCTCATGCGAATCTGGTGGTATCCGCTTTTCAAATATATATTTGAAAAATACTTTGCCCCACTCAGGCAATCCATCAGATCATCCATTCTCGGCAATGGGAATTTGTACCTGATGGTTATCTTATTTATCACTCTTGAATCGGTAGACATTCTCCAACCTCCATCCTTCTTTGGACTGAGTACTATTGGAACAACACACGGACTCAAGCTTTCTCTGACTAATCCTTTGTCCATCAACTCCTGGACCTGCTTCTTAACCTCTTCATTTTCTTGCGGCGTCAACCTGTACACTTCTTTGTTCAAAAAACTAGCTCCTGGTATGAGGTATATATGATGAATCATGCTTCTCATTGGTGAAAACGAACGAGGTAATTCATCCACTATGATGTCAACGAACTCTTCTAACAGTTCTTGAACTTCACCTGGTAAATCATCCACTCTTGTGTTAGTCAGAACAATCCTCAACTTTATGACCACAAAGAACTGTGGATCTTCTTTCTTTTTTACCTCTGTAATAAGTTCCTTCCCACTCATGAGAAGTACTATGTTGCTTACTTCTGGCTTCACTTCTTTATCCTTTATCAGAAGCAACATATGGGTTCTCCCATTCTTCTCAAGGGAATATGTGTTCATTCTCCCATCATGAATCACATTTATGTCATATTACCATGGTCTACCCAGCAATAGATGACATACATCCATGGTAATAACATCACATAAAATCTTATCATTATATCCCCCTATCTTGATTTCAACCAAGCATTGTTTAGTAACAGTTACCTGGTGTCCTTTTTGTAGCCACGAAACTCTATATGGGCTTGGATGATCAGTTGTCTCCAGCTCCAGCTTCTCTACCATCTCTGTAGATACGAGATTATCCATGCTACCGCTGTCAACAATAACCTTGCACACCCTATCCTTGGTCTTGCAAGCTGTTCTGAATAGTCTGGTCCTTTGCACCGAGCTTTCCACCTCCTTTTCGGGTGTCAAAAGGACTTTATGCATTGCAAGCGATCTTCCGCCCTCAACGTCTTATGCTTCAACATCCCGCCTCTGCGCTTTGGTGATGTGAGCTTCTCCAATATCCTTCTTTTTCTCTGGACACTCATATGACTTGTGCCCATTTTTCCCACACGTGAAGCATGTAATTACTCCACCTCGACATCTTCCTCTACCTCTGGTACGAGGAAAAGTGTTTGCGTCAGAATAATCTCCTCTCTGTTCATTATGCTGTCCTCTCTGTTCAATGTATGTTCCTCTCTGTGAGGTTCCACCTCTCTCAACTTTACCCTGAGATTTCTTCCATTCCTCCTTGGGCTTCTGGTATTTGTCCTGGACAACTGTTTTTCCTCTAGGATGACTTCTGCCTCATCCCCTCTGTCCTTTCTTTTGGCTCAACTTCTCCTCATCTTTCAGAGCCATGTGATAAGAATCCTCCATTGTCCTGATGGTAACCATGCTTAATTCATCCTGAATGTCGTATCTCAGACCATTTAGATATTTGGCAACCTTCTCATCATCACTCTCTCGATGACCTGCTATGATGTTCAGTCGATAGAATTCCTCAGTGTATTCTTTCACTGTCATCAGTTTCTGTCTCAGGTTCTGCATCCTCCTGAACAGAGTGATTTGATAGTCTCTTGGGATGAACTTCACTTTCATCTTCGCGATCATTCGGTCCCAACTTTTGATCTTCTGCTTACCCTTGCAGCGTCTGTCAGCTTGTAGCTCATCCCACCACAATGTTGCATGTCCTTTCAAGCATGTGACAACATGTCTGACCTTCTTATCCTCTTCGATATCCTCATAAATGAAATAGGTGTCAAGAGCTTTGATCCAATCCAGTAGCTCCTCTGCATCCATATTTCCCTCGTAAACTGGAATGTCCATATTCACCTTTGCACCCATTTTGGCGATAGCTTTTATTAGACGTTCATTTGCTGCCTCCTTGGCTGAAACTTCCTCGTCGCGTTAATCTTCAACTTCATCTTCTGAATCGCTGAAATTCCCTGCACTAACTGTATGTCTTTGTGCTGTCTCCATCTCCTCGAGTCTTGCTCAGACATCTCCCATATGTCTCTCCATTTCTGGATTTCCTACCGGCCTGCCCCTTCTTCATACCTCCCTATCTTTTGGGTCAGGTGACTGCCTCTCTCTCCTCGGCGGCATGGTGAATCCTCTTCTTCTTTACTACAAAAAGCAAAGAGATATTCCCGCTCTGATACCAAACCTGACGCAGCCACACTCCTTGGAGCACGTCCGCTCTCATAGGACCTTCTTCTTCTCCCGGCTCGAAGAACTCCAAGGTTCTTCTATTTCCCTATCGGGAAATCTGCACCCCACAGATTCTCTTTAGTGTGACTCCCCTTTGTTCACTTGTCGAGAAATCGGAACTCCCATCTTTGTGAGTCTTCGGCTGATCACTAGGTTGAACGCTGGCTTCTTCCTGTACCTATCGAGACTTCTTCTCTATCATGATTTTGCAGCTCTCGATGTCATGCACTTTGAATCACTGACTCATGATACCTGATGCACAAAATCTTTGATGCGCACATGTGAATTGACCTTTCCACACCCCATTGCTTTGATCGGGATTTTGGAATTTGCGGGATCGCAAATCATAATGCCAAAGGATTCAGGACTCACCTTTTCCCGATCCCCGACACTATGCCACCTGTCCTCCACTATCTCCTGTTGTCACCCACATGACTCTCCTGTTGGGATATCGCGGATCACGATTCCAAGTTGCAAGAGTTTCTTACCTTCAAAACCCTTGATATGCCAAACTCCAACTCCTCAGAATCTCCTGACACGCATCCTCACTAATGGATGGTTCTGGGCTTATCGAAATATCGTGGATCGTGATATCGCAATTCTCGTTTCCAAAGGTTGGAGTCTCGACTTGCGATTCTCTGATACACGATACCACATGTATATCTGGCTGCTCCTATGGCACGGATCAACAGCTCGCCCCTCCTGAGCTTCAAACCTCATCCACACTTACACTGTAACCTCCCTGCACCTCTGTGAGATCCAACAGTCCACGAAACTTCGTGAAACCTCCACAAAGGATTTCGACCGTCCACTCTTCCTTTTGTAAATTCATGGGATGACTAAATGTATCCTCATGAGACTTGTTCGCCTACTTGCCAACCTACGACACCCTTGCAACTTCAAGTCCCACTTATCTAAGCTATTCTTCAGCAACTCAGAGGCCTATCCTTCCTGAGCTTTCCAGAGTTACTCGGTCTCTTCGAAAGAGAGAACTCTTTGCACACACTCCTTGCGGCAACCCTTCAACCTCAACTGAGTATTGAAGTCTCTCGACTCTGCGCACTCCTGCAGTAGAAATATTTCATTTCTTTACTCATAATCGCAACTCTGAGACCTTTTATCTGGCCTGCGCATGCCTTGCACGGATCCTATGCCAACCTACACTTCTAGGATGGATGAGAACAAAAGTTATCTCTAATTGAACCCTTCTGTCACGCACTCCTTGCGGACGATTCAACTGCACTCCTTGCAGGAATTCTCTAGTTCAAGATAGAGAAACAATTGAAACTAATTCCTTGTCCCCTTCAGACTTCAATTCAACCATGAAATCACATACACAACATATAAAAGCAAATGTATAACAGGAAGCAAACATTCATGATCATAACATCAATACACAAGGAACAACACAAACCATGAATTTGAATCAAAGCTTTCTTCTATTAATTCAAATGTCTGTACATGGGTGTTCTTCATACAATTATTTGCATGCTCTTCTGTTTCTTTTGAATGCTCAGGGGTTATGTTACAATAATACAATGAGGGTGTCTATATCCGTTTTCCCTCTTGGACTCTAGGCTATCAAATCTAGAATTAAATTCCTATCTAACTACATTAACTCTATTAAATGTCGACTATCTACTAAGGACGAGAGCTATTCGCTCAAGGTCCATTACAATACACAAAGGTGCCTCCTCTTAAATGATTCATTTAAGATTTTCCCAACAATCCCAAAGTGTTTTCAAAATTTGTGCTAGCTTATCCAGCTGGTTTCCGCTTCTGCGCTGGCTCACTTGATGTGTTGGTGATGCTCCTGCATCAGACAACCTTTTGAAATCCAAACAGATGCAAGCAATTATGCAATGGGAGCAGTCTTGCTACAACATGGTAAGCCCGTTTGTTTTCATTCTGAAACTTTTAATGGTGTCGTGATTAACTATCCTACTTATGATAAGGAGTTGTATGCATTGGTACAAAGTGTGAAAAAATGGAAACATTATTTGTTGGGGAAAAAAACCATTGTCCACACAGATCATCAACCACTGCAATACTTATAATCACAAACAAAGCTACAACAAGCTAGGCACTTCAGATGGATGGGTTTTCTACAACAGTTCCACTTAGTCATCAGGTATAAGAAGGGAATTTATAACAAAGTTGTTGATATGCTTTCAAGTCCTATTATTAGTGCTTCAGTTATTCTTAAGCATAGTCCTATCATGCATGAGAGTTATGTTGAGCAGTATGCTTTAGATACTAACTTTAAAGAAGTATATGATACTTTGTGTCATTCTAACCATGTTGAGGAATTGTATTACCATGTGCATGATAATCTTTTGTATCATCTTGGCAAGCTATGTATTCCACAGGGTGAAAGAATCAACATAATAAGAGAAGCCCATTCTTCTCATATTGTTGATCATTTTGGTGTAGGCAAGACAATGGCTAATTTGCAAAGGCACTGCTATTGGCCTAAAATGAATGAAAGTGTTTCAAGATATGTTCAAGGATGTTCGTTATGTGCCACAAGTAAACCTAGCAATCAAAAGTTGGGTTTGTATACTCCACTTCTGGTTCCTTCTCATCCTTGGGAAAGTATTTCTATGGATTTTGGGGTCTACCTATGTCTAAACAAAATCATGATTATCTTTATGTTGTGGTTGATCGATTTAGCAAAATGTGTATTTTGATGCCTTGTAAGAAGCAGGTTACAGCTGAGAAAACGACACAAATGTTCTTTCAAAATGTTTGGGTGCATTTTCGATTGCCTAAATCCATTATTTCTGATCGGGATTCTCGATTTGTTGGAAGTTTTTGGTAAAGTTTATGGGCACTCATGGACACCAAACTGAAAAAGAGCACATCTTTTCATCCACAAACCGATGGTCAGACAGAAGTGGTAAATAGAACAGTGGTACATCTTCTTCGTGGTTAATGCAGCAAGCATCCTAAACTTTGGGATGAGCATTTACACTACATTCAACATGCTTACAATCGAG